>ML770070.1:0-21411 GCA_009733575.1 Gymnopus androsaceus JB14
GGACTATCTAACTAGTTACTTTTCCTGGTAGACTGGAATGAGTCTGTGTCTAAAATTTTTTTTCCGCCATCCTCTTGCTAGCAGCTCTTTCGTAGGTTGGACAAGGAACACTGGGCAACCTAGGACCTCCAGGCGAGCTCGGTCTGCTTCTACCAGATGAGGCCGTCGAGGAGCTCCGCTAGAGCTAGCTGCAGGACTCAATGGATCCATAAACACCTGCAATATCCAATGCAAAGGTAAGCGCATGAACAAGTGTACGCATGCTCTAATGGGGTGATGATTCGAACCATCGGCAATCTGACACATTTCAGCGAGATCCTTGACCACAAGGTAGAACTTGGCGGCGTTCATGATAGCAGCCTTGTCACTGGCGGCGTTGGGAGCAATCTATTGTTCGATGATGCTGAGAAGAGTATCTCGATCCGTGTTGGGAGGTGGGACATTGATTTCAGTGAAATGGGAGCAAATATTGGGAGGGAGGTCTTTTTTGCCAACGTCAGCTGCATGGTTCATGCAAACAAATAGACAAAGATTCAGATGACAAGGTACAGGCTCCGGGGAACCTTGCTCAGTGAGGGTGATAGACGATGTCAAGTAGAACCCTACAAAAAAGTATTAAGAAATATAGCAAATATCATTGGAAAGTCCAAACGTACCAGTTTCCCTCGCGCAACACTTGAACTAGAGGTCCTTCCACAAAGCCAAAAGCAAGTCTACCTTTGCCTGTCGCGTACTGCACAATTAACTTGCTGAAATCCTGTTCAAACGTGCTCCATGAAGCCAGTTTGTGCCGGGTTTCCGATTCAAGTTTGTCTCTAAAACAATGAGGTAATGTCTTGTTACATGAGTAAAAAAACTCATGCCTCCTCAACTCTCTGGTTGTTGTTATCGGATGCATCGACCTTGCATTGTTTCCTAGGAGTCTCCCAATCCCTAAAATGATATGAGATGAAAAACTTTTAATGCGGATTTTAAAAAAACCTATGCCTTCTGTTTCTTAACCAACTTTTCTATTGCAAGTCATATACCCTCCTTCCAAAGACCCATCGCTGGGAACTTTTCATTCCTCTTGCGAGCCAAGGTTTCTCCAAACAAATCCAGAAACCTCATTTGCAGCAATAAAGCTGGAATGCAAGTGGCGAGAGCTCGGGAACCACCAACCAAGTTCGGTCTGGTTTGGCAAGTTCAAGGAGATGAGAGGTTGATGAAGGATATGCGCCAGAATGCGTGATGGCGCTAGTCTTTCCGGTTCCCGAAAGTAGAACAGGTCCGGTTAAAGCAATATGGCACTGGAGATGCAAGATAGGAGGTCTAGTGCTAATCAAAGCAATCTCCTGTTTAGTCCACTTTGGCAGATAATTCCTATCTGAATGACCATTTTTGTCCCTCTTGTCATTGAAGTTGGGTACCCGACTATGGTTGGAAGTGTTAATGCATAGTTCACGCAAACCTTTAGAAGACGCACCATAGATCAGAGGGATTCTGCTTGCACGACAGGAGCATAAACTTCATGGGCATCGGTTGCAGTCTGGACATGCTCTAGCTCTACAACTGGCATCAGCCAACCCATCTACCACATTTTGAGACCCATCCAATGCGTGTCCATAGCCAAGTGAACGTTCAACACTATACAATTTGCCCAACATTTTCTTTTCCCACTTTTTGCATTCACCTTCGACCATTCCACTTTGGAGGGCGTGGCATCTGAGGACCAGGAGACGAATTGCATCGTCGGAATGACCATCAGATACAGGTCAACATAGAGGTGTCAACAGCCAGTAAAACTGGTAAGTTTGTGATTGGCCAGAAGAATGTGATGATATGCGAGAAGAATTTGGTGTATTTGTTTGGCTTGTGTTTTGGTGGCAGTTTGCTATTGGTAGTTTCGCAATGAGGATACCATAGTCCATCTGGAGGTTGCTATACCTGCACTTCCAGGCGCCATTGCGGTGTATGGGAAGACAAATACAGCACCCAGAGAACCAGGCTAGCAGTCAAATTTTTGGAGGGTGCCTTGGTAGGCAACGTGTTGGTTTGATCAAAAGTCAAATACAAGTTTCCCATGACCCAGATCAATTTCAGTGCCAATTTACAATGCTTCTCAACATATTTCTTACAATGTCCGATATCGAGTCTGACCCGGATTTTATCACTCAGCACCCAAACTCTCTACTGGAAGCGTGGAAAAAAACCCCAAAGATATATTTGACATGGACATCTGCCAATTTTCAGGATTCCAGGGCTTTGCGCAACTTTTTAAAGAAAATAGGGGAAGTTTTCAAAGCACATTTTGTCTCCGGTGAAGGAGTAAGTATATTGCTGCATGTATAATGTGCCTTTAAAAAGTTTTGTGGTTGCATACTATAGCTGAATTTCTCTAGGAAAGTGGCTTAGCCACAGTTTTGGTTCAGATAATGAGCTCAATTCACTTGGAGAGAGAGATCCACTTCTAGCAGAACACTTTGCCTCCCATCGCTGGGGATCCCAAGTTGCTCGGGAGCTTCAACGCTATACACCTGCAACAGTGTTTGTAGACCAAGTTCTACCTCAAAAAGTATGCATCTACATTCCCTGATTTTGATTCTTTTTTCAGTCTATGTTGAGGTGGATAAAATCAACTCGACTTTCTTGTTATCCCTTATCAATCAATTTGTCCCTTTTGTGGGGCGGCCAGAAACAGTATTCTTATTTGTAGGCTATGCAACTTTTTTAAAAGTCTGGAATGAAATTCTAGTACCATCAATGCGTGCAGAAGGTACTCAGCTTATGGTATATTTCTTCTTTCTTATCTGCATTGTCACTTATTAATGATGACATACCTCTAGATGCCAGAAAATATCCAGGATGTCTACAGCAAACTATGTGCTTTCTGCAGGGATGATTGCATTCCTGACTTTATCAAGAACGAGAATCCCATCCTCCATTCAGTCATGGAGCACACCTCCCACTTCACCTCTACACTCAAGAAAGCAGATAGGAGTTTGAATAAGCTGGGCTGCACCAAGTGTGAGTTTTGTCAAAATTTACCTCAGGCACAGCAATGTCAGCGCTATATCCGGGTCACTGCTCATGATGCAACCAGTGTGGACAAAAAGCTGCTTCGTGACTTTGACAATCCTAACCAAATCCCACATGTTTATAATGTAAGTAAAAATGTCTTTCATCTAAACACCATTAATGCTTTGGTAGGAAAAAGTCAAAATGGAGAGCATCCACATCAGAGATCTTCCTGCTCCTGGTATTGAGCATCACATTCATGCTTGTACTGATCTGGATCCTCGCTGCAAACGCAACATTACCATTCCAGTCTATCAGGAAAAGTAACTAGTTAGATAGTCCGAAGTGTAACAATCCAGTAACTAATATGATCAAAATCCACAGGAAATCCAGGGCCCTGGAATCCATGCACTAGTAAAAATAGTAGTGTATGGATTCCAGGCATGTTGCATGGAATCCATGCACTAGTAAAAATAGTAGTGTATGGATTCCATACATGTTGCATGGAATCCATGCACTAGTAAAAATAGTAGTGTATGGATTCCATACATGTTGCATGGAATCCATGCACTAGTAAAAATAGTAGTGTATGGATTCCATACATGTCGCATGGATTCCATGCACTAGTAAATATAGTAGTGTATGGATTCCATGTACAAGTAAATATAGTAGTGCATGCGAAGTATAGTAATAGTCATGTGACACTGTCACACAGTACAAATTGAAATTTGTGAAATAGCAATTGATAGTTACAGTGATGAGTTTCTCATCTACACCCAGCAACCTACCTCTGCTGATCCCATCAGCCTGCATGTGACACTGTCACACAAACTACAAATTACACTTTTGATTGCAATGAGGATGAATTCCAGAAGGAGAGTTACGGTTAAGGTATACTGTATATGGAGTGTGACAGTGTCACATGTGTCACATGAGAACATTCAGGCATGAGGTGCCATAATCAGTGGGAGGTGGAAAAACAATCTATAAATATTTTCATGATTTTTTATGATTTTTCCGAGATTTATCAAGCTCAATTCCCATTATTTGGCAGGAAAATACACACCCAAAAGTGCTGGCGGGCGGGATAACAATGCCCAAATATTTTCACTATTTTTCATGATTTTTCCAGAATTTATCAAGCTCAATTCCCAATGTTCTGCGGTTAAATGAGCGCCCATATGTGCCCATATGCAACGGGGGGGGGGAACAATAATGTCAGAATATTTTGATGATCTTTGATGATTTTTTAAGGATTTATCAAGCCTGATTCCCGACATTTTTTGGATAAATAAGCGCCCATAAGCACTGGGAGGGCGGGCATAAGGTCATACTAGTAAGAAAGCTAATGGTTGTACTGGTACCAATAAGTCGGACTAGTAACTAATCTAATGGTGGTACTAATACTAAGAACTCGGACTAGTAACTAACCTAATGGTTGTACTAGTACTAATAACTCAGACTAGTAACTAATCTAATGGTGGTACTAGTACTAATAACTCGGACTAGTAACTAATCTAATGGTCAAACTAGTACTAATAAGTGGATAATTCTATTTCGCAACCCTGTTGATGTGCGACAACCCTCAAAATGACATGGGATCTCCGGTCACTCCGAATATGCGCCGTCAGTGCTTGCTTGGCGCCTATCAACCATCGCTGTCTTCCTTCGCCATGCCATGCGTTTCAGCTTTCAGTACTCTTTGGCCTGTATATCCCTCACTCTGAGCAGGTTATTCTGGGCTACAGCTACCACAACAGACTCTCAAGTTCTCACATGAATACCATCATCAACAGGACAAATATAATAAATCAAAGCGCTCATTGAAGGTTTATAGGCAAGCTGTGAAAGTGTAGGAAGAAGGGTTGGAGTGGTCACTGTGGTGTATGAGGGCGAAGGTACGCTGCTGTGAACTCAGGATTGTGTCATCACTCATTGTGCGAGCCATTTTTGTAGATGCAGCCATACACGACTTGGTGCATTGCCACTGCATGCTCGTGGTTTTTCGACACTCAACGCCATCTTGGGAAAAGAAGCCGATGGTGTTTCTTGGGATTGCTCTCAATATCAGTACTTCACTTTCACTTAGTCTACACACTTCTTTTTTCCTGTATAGTCACGATGTAATTGCAAGTGACTTTACTGTGACCCACAGAGACTCCGGTGTGACGCCCGGAGCATTGAGGGTTGTTATTTGTGAACAACCCCTCCAACAGGGTTGTTCAGTAGAATGATCCCTAATAAGTTGTACTAGTAACGAATCTAATGCTTATAATAGTACTAATAACTCGAACTAATGGTGGTACTAGTACTGATAACTCGGACTAGTAACTAATCGAATGGTTGAACTAGTACTAATGCAACATGCATGGAATCCATGCACTACTATATTTACTAGTGCATGGAATCCATGTAACATCCATGGAATCCATACACTACTATTTTTACTAGTGCATGGATTCCATGTGACATGCCTGGAGTCCATGCACTACTATTTTTACTAGTTCATGGAATCCATACACTACTATTTTTACTAGTGCATGGATTCCATGTGACATGCATGGAATCCATACACTACTATATTTACTAGGGCATGGAATCCATGCAACATGCATGGAATCCAGGCAGGGCTAGTGTGTGGCTCGGGTCGGGTCGGGTGCCTAAAATGCCAACCCGACCCGGACCCGGCACTAAACCCGGACCCGGTAGGTCGGGTATGGGTTTGAGGCCGGGTCCGGGTTCCGGGTTTTCCGAGGTTGTATAAATGCTGTAAGTAGCCATAAGTACTATATATTACAACTTTCATCACATTTATATAGTCAGAATTGATTATAGGCCATGATGTCATTGCATTTTGGCTCAAAATGCGATGACATCATGGGCTTCAGTGTGTTTAAGTGCCCATAAGCGCCCGGGAGGTTTTCTAAAAAACATGGAAGAGTTCTTTAATTAATTTAACAGATAAATATATCTTGCAATGTACATTATAAAATATAGGTATTCTTGAACCTGGGTGGATCCGGGTATATTGCCGGGTCTCGGGTCCACAGAGCTGGACCCGACCCGACCCGGCACAGCCACCCGACCCGGAAACCCGGCATACCCGGCATACCCGAGCCACACACTAGGCAGGCCCCTGGATTTCCTGTGGATTTTGATCATATTAGTTACTGGATTGTTACACTTTGGACTATCTAAGAAGATATAAATTGGGGCAGCCTGAAGTGACATTACTCATTTCATTGATGATGATACCAATGAGGAGATTGGTGGGGTTACTTATGATGGCCTCAGCCCAGAATCGCTTGGAATAATTCAGGACAACCACAATCACTTCAAAAAAAATGCTCAAAATGTTGCATGCGGCAATGCATTTCAAAAATTGGACTATGGTAAAATGGCAGCTGCAGGATTCTGCCAACCAAAGGGAGGAGCTGTGGGCAGTGGATATGGCAATCCATATGGCCCAAGTCGGATTGGTAGTGGTGCAATAATCGACAAACAGACTGCAGATCGGTATGTTCAAAATCTATTCCGCATGGGAATTGTAGGTACTTTATCTATCAAATTTGTTCTAGAATTGACATTGGTTTAGGATAATGGATTGGTTTTACAAGTTGTAAAACAGTCTGCTTGGGAGGTAGCCAACACCATGATCAGATCTGCTGAAGATGCTGGTACACTACCAGTTGGTCGACATGGTCTAAACTTGTTCTACTGTTGGAACTACATTGCCCCGCTGCATTCTGACTTTGATTGCTCCTACACTATCAGTCTCCAAACTGCCAAAGATGGTAATCCAAACCACTATCACTTCTGCTATGCGAGTTGGGGAATCATTATTCATACAAAGTTGGGTTGTATTTTGTGAGATCTCCTCACTCTCATCTAATCTAATCTATCTAATTGGAAAAATAGGTGGTTTGATGGTCAGGATATCCATGGCACAGTGTCACCAACTTGTGCAGCATTGGAAAATGCCTCAACTGAAGCACCATATTCAGATGGCTTGGTCATTGTTCTGCGTGAAAAGGACGCAAATGCAGCTAAGGAATTGCAGAAGGCTGCAATGAATATTCCAAAGCTCACTAAGTACTGGTCAGAGTAGAACCATTTACCAGTTGTCTTTTTTTACATATGTTACATTTACTGGGGGAGACTAACTACCATTAGTGTGTGGCTCGGGTATGCCGGGTAAGCCGGGTTTCCGGGTCGGGTGGCTGTGCCGGGTCAGGTCGGGTCCAGCTCTGCAGACCCGAGACCCGGCAATATACCCGGATCCACCTGGGGTCAAGAATTTGGCCATAACAATGTATGGCAATAATAGTGGGTAAGAATTATTTTTATGACATGTTAATGACCCAAAGTACCTATTGTTTCACCCTAAAGTACATGGTTTTCTACATTTAAGTACATGATTTTCATGCTCTCAATGAATGTTCAGCATGTGGAAGTACATGAATGCATTGCCTGCTTTTTGAATCTTCTGGATCCTGAGTACATGGGCTTTCTAGCTCATCTTGAGGTCTGTCAGCTAAGAGCTTATGTTGAGCTGCAACCTATATTTGATTAGCAATAATACCGTGCAAAAAATAGTTTGCAGGACATGCTATGAACCCAAAGTACATGGGCCTTTAAACAAGGTTGCAAGGTTATGGGAATAATAGTGGGTAAAAATTATGTCTCAGTACACCACCCTTTTTCAGTACATTCTTTTTACCAACCTACCTTACATCTCAAGTACACCATCCCATACTCCTATGGGTACATGTTACCTTTTCATAACCTATGTACAGCTGTGTCCTATGTTTGACCATAGTGCATCCCATGTTTTACAGCCTATCTTGAATCATAATTCCAGTTTGAGTTCAGTACATGTTGCCAATTCAACCCATGTTGCAATCCATGTTTTATCTGAGTGCATGCCATGTACTCACAGCCTAAGTTCATGTTCAGTACATCTTTGAGCTCAGTATATGTCATCAATCTACTTGCAAAAGGCCATTAAGAGAATCATAATTGAATGTATTGCTATCAAAAAATCTGAAAGATGTGCCTGCTGCTTGCTTTGGAATATGGTCCATTTCTGAGCATACTTTTTGCTCATTGTAAGATACATGTACAACACCCCCACATGATACTAAAAACCTTTTGCAAGACTGCTACACTCACTTTCAAAGAAATTCCTATTGGGTGAATTAAGATAGAAGGTATATTTTGAAACACCCAACAGGAATTTTGCTAAAAATGCATTTAGAAGTCTCGCAAAAGGTTTTTGTAAAGTACCGCAAAAGTGATACGGATCATGTGGGGGTTGCTGGATCTGTTGTACATGTATCTTATGCATATCCAAAACACCCTCATTGAAAAGTGTGACAGATACACAGTTGTAGATCCTCTTCTTCTGCAATGCTGTTCTGTGTATGCTATCTTCCTTCTCTGCTCACTTGTTGCAATTGGAGACTCTTTACATATTATTCTGCTGTAGAAACATCAAATGTAACAAGAAAGGAGTTGATTTTAAGGTACAGAGTCCAGACCTGAGACACTCCTTATGCTAGTCTGCTGCAGCCTGAGAATACACAAGAGTTATAAGTAAATGCATATATGTGGCACACATTACAGGTTCTGTTGTCATCCCTGCACAATTAGCCTCCAAACAGTAAGCCTGGGTTTAGGGAATTGCAGCCTTGAAATATTCATACTCCCACATGTAGTGAAATAAAACCTAAGATGCATGTTAGCATTCTTTCACATGTACTGAGATAAAACATAGGATGCAGGTTAGCATTACTTGCAAACATGTAACATGTACTGAGATCAGGAACATGGGCTACAAGGAAACATAAGATGTGACTAAACATGCATTGAGAATGGTTGGCATATACTAAAACTGACATAGGATGTGGCTAATATATATCAGTGGGGTTGTACAGCATGTACTGAGTACAACTTTACATGTGGGAGTATGGATATTTCATTATCTGTTGAAGTGATTAAAATGTCTTTTGGCAATTCTCCCAGGCCCTTAAATATGCTGGAGGCCATTCTGAACAAAAAACTTAGTATGTAAATCAGTCAAAAGTCATAATATATGGTATTTATGAGTATTTGAAACTATTAATCAACCTTGGAAAACCCGGAACCCGGACCCGGCATAAAACCCGTACCCGGCAGGTGTGAGACCTGGTGCACGAAACGGATCTCGGACCAACGTATCCCGAATGTCTCGCACCTAGATGTAGGTGGAGACCAAATGCGACCACCCGGGGTAACCGTGCCGTAAGGTGGGTCTGGACAGTAGTATGAGTGTTGTACGGAACAGTACAAGCCTCAGAGGTGCAAGGAACAGTGTACGGGCCACCCGCTGACGTAATCAGGAGGAAGCGGGTGGTATTGTGGTCCGACGACCAGAAATGAGTGGGAGTGGATAGAATATGGGTGAAGGGGTGGTCCAAAAAGGTGTAATAAGTCCAAATATGGATAATGCGGATGGAATACAGCAAATGCGGACGGAAATAGCGTGAGAGCGGGTGGAATAGGGTGAAAGCGGGCGGAAGTAGCGTGGGAGCGGACGGAATAGTGCAAAAGCGGACGGAAATAGCGTGGGAGTGGATGGAATAGGGTGAAAGCGGATGGGAATAGTGTGAGAGCGGACGGAATAGCGTGAGAGCGGATGGAAATAGCGTGGGAGCGGACGGAATTGAGTGAAAGCGGACGGTCCCAGAGGTTCTAGAGGTAGCAAAACCCAAATAGGAAGCTCCCGAGGAGCTTTGGTTGTAAAGTTGTAAACAGAGATAGAAGACAGTGAGCTCTGGACGTAGATTTGGTATCTACGGACAGAGCCTCGCAGTTGATGCAGATGACAGTGGGCCTTCGAACAGAGCTCGGAAGGCACAACTGGTTAGAACAGATAGAAATAGAGAGACAGAGACAGAGACAGAAGCAAAAGGGATCGATTCGGTAACAATGGTAATAACAGACTAGGGTGCATGGACTCGGGGTGTCTACTTATATACTGTAGGGTGGCTGTGTAAGTCGTCGGGAAGGCCTGATGGATGGTTATCAAGTGCGGGAGGCACCCGGGAGGCAGGATAAGTGGTAATCACATGTAGAAAGTGCCCGGCAGGCAGGATAAATGGTAAATAAGCATGGAAAGTGCCCGCAATGTAGGTAATGAGTGCAGGAAGTATCCACGGACGGTCAGGAAGCGTGGGAAGTATCCGCGGACGGCCAGGAAGCGTGGGAAACATCAGCGGGTGGATAGCGGATGAGAAATGAGCCAAGGCCTGACAGCAGGTCGGGTCCGGGTTTAGTGCCGGGTCCAGGTCGGGTTGGCATTTTGGGCACCCGACCCGACCCGAGCCACACACTAACTACCATGGTCCCTGCAAAAATTTATCATCATATTATTGCAAGACATAGATAACTTCAAAGGTCAAGATCAATGGTGCAGAGCATTCTAGCAAGCATTCTGTATCTGGTAGAGTCTCAACCTTGGCTCTAGGCTAGAGTTTGGTTTATTCAGCATTTTGAGCTGGCGCACTTTCCCTATTGTTTGACCTTAATCTCATAATTGTAATAGTTCTAAAGGGAAAGGATGTGCATACCAATGGCCATCCATGTATGCACTGGACTTTGGATTCATCCTCTCTCTAGTTTTACTAGTAGTACAATTGATTCATTAGAGTAAGTCTCTGGATGTGCTTGGTTGCTTCTAACAACTTCTCATCCCCTTTATCATCTAATAGTAGATTGCCTAGTGGGGCTTCTCTTCTCCTCTAGTGTTGCAAGGAGAGATGTTTGGACTTTGTGCACAACGCTTGCCAGATGATTCACCGAGGGACTACTTGTAAGGTCGCATTAACAGATTTCTCGAAGGACTAGACTGGAAGAGATAGAATTATTTCTGAATTAAGGCTGGGAATGAAGAATGGGGAAACCAATTGCCAGAGCCTAGCCAAGCCTACTGATGTGCAAAACTGTTTGCGTGCTGAAGTAGAGTGCTTTCATTTGGAGATGAACCCGAGATCAAGAAAGACGTGTGCCATTACAACTTTGCGTAACCGGCAGAGCGTTGCAACATTGGCCAATGTGATTCAGGTTGGCAACTCGGAGTGGTACAGGAGAATGAATGTATATATGTATCAAGATCCTTTCGAGCTCACTTTGGGTTCATCCATGCTCAATGGCTCAATGTAGGCTTCCATGCTCAACTGCCCAATTTACTAAGCCTTACCCATGTCTAACAGCTTGAATTAGTTTGATCATCCTCAACAGCTCAAATTAAGCTCATCATTCCGAGTCCCAATTAGCTCAAATCAAGCTTGACCATGCTCAATTGCTCAGATTGGGCTCATCCATGCTCATCTGCTCATTATCTGCTCAACTTGTACTGTTCAATTACAGCATATCCATGTTCAACTGATCCAAATTCTGCTGACCTGCTCCATTTGTGCTCATCTATGATTATCTGTGCTCAATTGCTCAATTTTGGCTTATCCAGTCTGAGTGGCTTGAGTTGGGCTGACCTTATGCTCAACTGCTTGAAATGCTCAACTGCTAAATTAGGCTCATCTATTGTCAATGGTCAAATCAAGCTTCAATGACTCCAATTTGGTTCATCCATGCTCAACAGTTTGAATTGTGCTGAACTGCTCAATCTGCGATCATCCATGCTAAACAGCATAATTTGGATGCTCAATAGCTTGAATTGGGCTTGCCTTATGCTCATCTTTGCTCAATGGTTCAAATCAGACTTGATCATGTTCAATGGCTCAATTTAGGTTCATCCATGCTCAAGGCTCAAATTGGGCTTACATGTGCTCAGTGGCTTCCAGTTGATTCTTATGCTCAACATTTCAAAGCTTCATTTGGGCTTATTCATCCATGCTAAACTGCTCAACTTTGACTCATCCATGCTCAATAGCTCAATTGGGCTCAGTCATGCTCAACAGTTCAACTTAGGCTTATCCATACCCAATGGCCCAAATTGAACTTTATTATGCTTAACAGCCCTTTGGCCTTGCCTTATGCTGAACTGCTTAATTCAGGCTTATTCATGCTCAAATGCTTGAATTATGCTGCACTGTTCACTTTAGGCTTATCCATACACAATGATTTGAATGAGGCTTGAGCTGCTCACTTAGCTCATCCATGCTCATCTGTGCTGAACTACCTGAATTGGGCTCAATCATGCTCAATTGCTCAATGCTTGAATTGAGCCCAATGTCTGGCATATTTTGGTGCAGGAAACCCTGAATCCTACTCTGGATCATGCTCAATGGCTCAAATTTCCATGCTCAACTTGATTCATCTACCTGAATCAGGCTCAATCTGCTAAATTGCTCAATTTTAGCTCATCCATGCTCAATGGCTTGAATTGGGCTCATTTTAGGCTCGACTGCTCAACCCAGACTTATTGGTTCTCTGAACTGCCGAATTTGGGCTCATCCATGCTCAGCTGTCTGAATCGGGTTCATCCATGCTGAACTGCTCAACTTCGGCTCATCCATGCTCAACCTAGGCTTATCAATTATCAATGGTTGGACAGGGATAAACCTAGATTGAGCAGTTGAGCATTAATAAGCCTGAACTGAGCAGTTTAGCATAAGGCAAAGCTAACATTTGGGCCATTGGGCACGGATAAGCCTAAATTGAGTTGTTGAGCATGATTGAGCATGATTGAGCCATTGAGCTGCACAGGCAGCTTGAGCACAGCAGTGCAGCACAATTTAATGAGTTAAGCATGTATAAACCACACTGAGCAGTATGATTTGTGCATCTGAGCATCTGAGCCATCTGGAACAGATGAGCCTAAGTTGAGTGGTCAAAGATAATTAAATTGATTCAAGCTGTTGGACATGGATAAGGCTAAAGTAAGTATTTGGGCACAGATAAGTCTAAATTGAGCAGTTGAGTAGGAAGCCTTAATTAAACCATTGAATATGGGATGCACCTAAATTGAGCAGTGCAGCATGATTCAAGCAGTTGAGTATGAATCAGCCTAAATTGAGTGATTGAGCATGGATGATCCCAAATTGAACAGTTCAGCATGATTCAAGTGGTCAAGTAGTGGAGCATATTCAAGTCCAATTGAGCCATTTAGCATGAATGACTCAGAATGAGCCCAAATTGAGCAGTGAGCAGTTGGATACAGATAAGGCTAAATTGGGCATGGATAGACCCCATTGTGCATTTGAGCAAGAATACGCTTAAACTGAGATGGTAAGTAATCATCTTTCATCTCTGGAGCAAGGATAATAGTTCCAGAGATCTCCAGAGACCTCTGGAGATACCTGGAGTTTGACAGCTTTTTGACAGCCGTCAGAGCTCTGGAGATCTCTGGAGACCTCTGGAGACCAACCAGGTTTTGCTGATGATGAGTGTGACTACCAAAAGTGAGAGTGTGCATAATGTGAGCCCAATTTGAGCAGTCAAACATGGATATGCCTGATCATACTCCATGGCTCAATTTAGACTCATCTGTCCTCAATGGCTTGAATTGGGCTTACTTTGCTTACTTTATACTGAACTGTTTAATTTAAGTTTATTCATGCTTACATGCTTGAATCATGCTTAACTGCTCAATTTTAGCACATCCATTTTAGCATGAGTAAGCCCTATTTGAGCAGTTGAGTACTGTTACTACTTAGTATTATTACAACCATGGGTTCACATCAAATTAAAAAATATGACAGCTATAAGTTCACTTTCACAAATTGGACTCAATCACTGTGCTCAATGGCTTGATTTAGGCTTATCTATGCTCAACCCTTTGAATTGGGGTCACCATATGCTCGAGGGATTGAATTGGACTTATCTGTGCTCTCTTGACTGCTCAACTGCTCAGATTGATCTTATCCATGCTTAATTGCTCAATTTAGAATTGAGCCCAATTTGGGCAGTTGAGCACAGATAAGCCCTATTTCAGCGGTTGAAAATGGACAAACCAATTGCTTGAATTGGGCCCTCATGCTCAATGACTCAATTTAAGCTTATACATGCTCAATAACATGAATTGGGGTTGCTTTATGCTCAACTGCTTGGATTGCGCTGAAGAGATCAGTTTGTGCTTATCCATGCTCAATGGCTCAAATTGAGCTTGATCATGCTTAATGGTTCAATTTAGGCTCATCTTTGCTCAATAGCCTGAATTGGTCTTGCTTTATGCTGAGCTGCTCAATTTAGGCTTATTCATGCTCAACTGCTTCAATCATGCTGCACTGCTTGGTATTGGCTCATCCATGCTCAATGATTTGAATTAGGCTTGCTTTATGCTGAGCTGCTCAATTTAGATTTATCCATGTTCCCATGCTTGGACCATGCTCAACCACTGAATTTAGTCTCATCTATGCTCAAGGGCTCAAATTAGGCTTGCTTTATGCTCAACTGCTCAATTTCATGCTCATACATTTGAATGATGCCCCACAGCTCAAACTCATCCATGCTCAAAGGCTCAAATAAGGCTTGGTGCATTCATACTGAACTGCAATTTTGGTTTATCCATGGTCACATGTTCAAATCATGCTCAAATCAGGCTAAAATCGTGCCCGATTTGGACTCATCCATGCTAAATGGCTCAAATTGGGTTTGCTTTATGCTGAACTGCTCAATTTAGGCTAACCATGCCCACATGCTTGAATCATGCTCTGTGGCTCAATTTAGATTTATCCATGCTCAATGGCTCAAACTGGGTTCATCCAAGCTCAATTGCTTGATCAACGGCTCAATTTGGGCTCATCCATTAGCTTGGATTAGCTTGAATTGGCCTCACTGTATATGCAACTGCCCAACTTAGGCTTATACATGCTCAGCTGCTCAAGTCATCACTGCATGCTCAATGGCTTAATTGGGCTTAATCATGCTCAACCACTCAATTTGGGCTTATCCATGTTCAACTGCTTGAATTGCGCTGAACTGCTCAATTTGGGCCAATGCTCAACTGCTTGAATTGTGCTCAACTGCTCAATTTAGACTTATCCATGCCCAATGCTCAAATTGGGCTCATCCATGCTCAATGCCTCGAATTAGGCTTGGTTCATGCTAGACTGCCTATTTTGGTTTACCATGCTTACATACTCCAATCATGCTCAACAGCTCAATTTAGGCTCATCCATGCTCAATGGCCCAATTTAAGCTTGTCCCTGATCTACTGCTAGTCTGCTTGAATCATGCTGTACTACTCAATTTGAGCTCAATCTAGGCTTCCATGCTCAACTGCCCAGTTTAGCTTTGAGATTCTGAATTAGTTTGATCATCCTCAACAGCTTAACCTAAGCTCATCTGTTCCAAATGGCTGCAATCATCAGCACTTTCACAGGCGTATGGAGGTATGGTACCATACACTCCATACAAATTCCATACATGGTTGTGATGTATGGCTACTACGGTGTTGCAAAGTTTCCATACTCAATGTATGGAAGGCACCATATGATCCATACCACCTCCATACACTGTCTCATACACTGTTTCCATACACCATACATATCCTTGAACCTTGAACCAATGCACGCTTGTATGAATGAGTAAGCCAAACTCCATTGCAAACATAGATAAAATACATATTTACATACAACCGCCTAGACAGCCAACTACTGTTTACAGCAATCCCAAGCATACATAACACTTCCAATGCAGGTCCCCAAAGAAAACCGTAAACTGAGGAAGTATGCAAAAGGCTAGAACATCAGGCTAGAGCGACATCCAAGTGGCGATGACCATAGCATACTACATTTGATGACTCCGAGATGAGAGTGGAACAAGACCTTCTTGAACTAGTTGAACAAGGAGCTAAAACTCAGTTGATGTTGATGAAGGACAAATGAAGGGAAGGGAACTTGAGAAGACTGCAATAATTAAATCGTGGCATCAGATTTTGGACTTTGAAATGCGAGCGAAGTGACAATACATAGGAAGCATGACCGTGTTTGCACAGGACAAGGATACATAATAATATTGGAAAGAAAAAACTATGCAAGCATTAGCAGACTGGCACAGAGGTGGGGAAAAATGACGCACCCATGAACGTTGAGGCACTCATTGTTTTCCATTGTATATTTTGAGGCCCAAGAACGAACTGAAAATCCGAGCTTGTTCACAACAGATTCGGAAAGAAGAGGGAAAAAAGCATAGAACCGTCCTGGTGGTGGTTGAGAGCGAAAAGATAAGCGCCAAAAAAACTGATGCACGTGTGACTATATAGCGGCGGAGTTCGAACATCGGAGATTCAATTGACTTGTTTTGAATATTTCTTTTCCTACCACCGTACGTACTACGGGAGCTCAGAAGTCATCTCAAATGGCTACTACTTGTTCCAAACATGCAGGAGTACGATATGCATATATGTATTACCAAATTTCTTTAATTAACAACTCCACTAATGGCCTCTGTGAATCTATAACACAGGAGATCATCAATATGATCAGTGTGCTGCAGACATGATCTGTGTAGCCGGATGCATCCTCTATGTTTTCAACCTAAAATACCTACCATTTATATAAGTTTAGTAACTCAGTCATAGGTCAATCCTATACATTCTCCATACTTGTATGGGAATGACATGGATAAGGCTAAAGTAAGTATTTGGGCACAGATAAGTCTAAATTGAGCAGTTGAGTAGGAAGCCTTAATTAAACCATTGAACATGGGATGCACCTAAATTGAGCAGTGCAGCATGATTCAAGCAGTTGAGTATGAATCAGCCTAAATTGAGCCATTGAGCATGGATGAGCCCAAATTGAACAGTTCAGCATGATTCAAGTGGTCAAGTAGTGGAGCATATTCAAGTCCAATTGAGCCATTTAGCATGAATGACTCAGAATGAGCCCAAATTGAGCAGTGAGCAGTTGGGTACAGATAAGGCTAAATTGGGCATGGATAGACCCCATTGTGCATTTGAGCAAGAATACGCTTAAACTGAGATGGTAAGTAATCATCTTTCATCTCTGGAGCAAGGATAATAGTTCCAGAGATCTCCAGAGACCTCTGGAGATACCTGGAGTTTGACAGCTTTTTGACAGCCGTCAGAGCTCTGGAGATCTCTGGAGACCTCTGGAGACCAACCAGGTTTTGCTGATGATGAGTGTGACTACCAAAAGTGAGAGTGTGCATAATGTGAGCCCAATTTGAGCAGTCAAACATGGATATGCCTGATCATACTCCATGGCTCAATTTAGACTCATCTGTCCTCAATGGCTTAAATTGGGCTTACTTTGCTTACTTTATACTGAACTGTTTAATTTAAGTTTATTCATGCTTACATGCTTGAATCATGCTTAACTGCTCAATTTTAGCACATCCATTTTAGCATGAGTAAGCCCTATTTGAGCAGTTGAGTACTGTTACTACTTAGTATTATTACAACCATGGGTTCACATCAAATTAAAAAATATGACAGCTATAAGTTCACTTTCACAAATTGGACTCAATCACTGTGCTCAATGGCTTGATTTAGGCTTATCTATGCTCAACCCTTTGAATTGGGGTCACCATATGCTCGAGGGATTGAATTGGACTTATCTGTGCTCTCTTGACTGCTCAACTGCTCAGATTGATCTTATCCATGCTTAATTGCTCAATTTAGAATTGAGCCCAATTTGGGCAGTTGAGCACAGATAAGCCCTATTTCAGCGGTTGAAAATGGACAAACCAATTGCTTGAATTGGGCCCTCATGCTCAATGACTCAATTTAAGCTTATACATGCTCAATAACATGAATTGGGGTTGCTTTATGCTCAACTGCTTGGATTGCGCTGAAGAGATCAGTTTGTGCTTATCCATGCTCAATGGCTCAAATTGAGCTTGATCATGCTTAATGGTTCAATTTAGGCTCATCTTTGCTCAATAGCCTGAATTGGTCTTGCTTTATGCTGAGCTGCTCAATTTAGGCTTATTCATGCTCAACTGCTTCAATCATGCTGCACTGCTTGGTATTGGCTCATCCATGCTCAATGATTTGAATTAGGCTTGCTTTATGCTGAGCTGCTCAATTTAGATTTATCCATGTTCCCATGCTTGGACCATGCTCAACCACTGAATTTAGTCTCATCTATGCTCAAGGGCTCAAATTAGGCTTGCTTTATGCTCAACTGCTCAATTTCATGCTCATACATTTGAATGATGCCCCACAGCTCAACTCATCCATGCTCATACATTTGAATGATGCCCCACAGCTCAACTCATCCATGCTCAAAGGCTCAAATAAGGCTTGGTGCATTCATACTGAACTGCAATTTTGGTTTATCCATGGTCACATGTTCAAATCATGCTCAAATCAGGCTAAAATTGTGCCCGATTTGGACTCATCCATGCTAAATGGCTCAAATTGGGTTTGCTTTATGCTGAACTGCTCAATTTAGGCTAACCATGCCCACATGCTTGAATCATGCTCTGTGGCTCAATTTAGATTTATCCATGCTCAATGGCTCAAACTGGGTTCATCCAAGCTCAATTGCTTGATCAACGGCTCAATTTGGGCTCATCCATTAGCTTGGATTAGCTTGAATTGGCCTCACTGTATATGCAACTGCCCAACTTAGGCTTATACATGCTCAGCTGCTCAAGTCATCACTGCATGCTCAATGGCTTAATTGGGCTTAATCATGCTCAACCACTCAATTTGGGCTTATCCATGTTCAACTGCTTGAATTGCGCTGAACTGCTCAATTTGGGCCAATGCTCAACTGCTTGAATTGTGCTCAACTGCTCAATTTAGACTTATCCATGCCCAATGCTCAAATTGGGCTCATCCATGCTCAATGCCTCGAATTAGGCTTGGTTCATGCTAGACTGCCTATTTTGGTTTACCATGCTTACATACTCCAATCATGCTCAACAGCTCAATTTAGGCTCATCCATGCTCAATGGCCCAATTTAAGCTTGTCCCTGATCTACTGCTAGTCTGCTTGAATCATGCTGTACTACTCAATTTGAGCTCAATCTAGGCTTCCATGCTCAACTGCCCAGTTTAGCTTTGAGATTCTGAATTAGTTTGATCATCCTCAACAGCTTAACCTAAGCTCATCTGTTCCAAATGGCTGCAATCATCAGCACTTTCACAGGCGTATGGAGGTATGGTACCATACACTCCATACAAATTCCATACATGGTTGTGATGTATGGCTACTACGGTGTTGCAAAGTTTCCATACTCAATGTATGGAAGGCACCATATGATCCATACCACCTCCATACACTGTCTCATACACTGTTTCCATACACCATACATATCCTTGAACCTTGAACCAATGCACGCTTGTATGAATGAGTAAGCCAAACTCCATTGCAAACATAGATAAAATACATATTTACATACAACCGCCTAGACAGCCAACTACTGTTTACAGCAATCCCAAGCATACATAACACTTCCAATGCAGGTCCCCAAAGAAAACCGTAAACTGAGGAAGTATGCAAAAGGCTAGAACATCAGGCTAGAGTGACATCCAAGTGGCGATGACCATAGCATACTACATTTGATGACTCCGAGATGAGAGTGGAACAAGACCTTCTTGAACTAGTTGAACAAGGAGCTAAAACTCAGTTGATGTTGATGAAGGACAAATGAAGGGAAGGGAACTTGAGAAGACTGCAATAATTAAATCGTGGCATCAGATTTTGGACTTTGAAATGCGAGCGAAGTGACAATACATAGGAAGCATGACCGTGTTTGCACAGGACAAGGATACATAATAATATTGGAAAGAAAAAACTATGCAAGCATTAGCAGACTGGCACAGAGGTGGGGAAAAATGACGCACCCATGAACGTTGAGGCAACTCATTGTTTTCCATTGTATATTTTGAGGCCCAAGAACGAACTGAAAATCTGAGCTTGTTCACAACAGATTCGGAAAGAAGAGGGAAAAAAGCATAGAACCGTCCTGGTGGTGGTTGAGAGCGAAAAGATAAGCGCCAAAAAAACTGATGCACGTGTGACTATATAGCGGCGGAGTTCAAACATCGGAGATTCAATTGACTTGTTTTGAATATTTCTTTTCCTACCACCGTACGTACTACGGGAGCTCAGAAGTCATCTCAAATGGCTACTACTTGTTCCAAAACATGCAGGAGTACGATATGCATATATGTATTACCAAATCTCTTTAATTAACGACTCCACTACTAATGGCCTTTGTGAACCTATAACACAGGAGATCATCAATATGATCAGTGTGCTGCAGACATGATCTGTGTAGCCGGATGCATCCTCTATGTTTTCAACCTAAAATACCTACCATTTATATAAGTTTAGTAACTCAGTCATAGGTCAATCCTATACATTCTCCATACTTGTATGGGAATATCTTGAAAGTATGGAATAATCAATGAAGTTTGCTATGGATGAGTATGGATGTATGGCCTCTAAACATGCCATACTTCCCATAGCACTCATACCTTTGCGAAACTGCTGATGATGGCTCAAATTGGGTTCATATATGCTCACCTGCTCAAATTTTACTGCTCAATTACAGATTATCCTTGCTCAACTGATCAAGTTGTGGTGAATTGCTCCATTTGGGCTCATCCATACTCGACTGCCTCACCTATTCCATTTGGGCTCATCCATGCTCATCTGTGCTCAACTGCCCAAATTAGGCTCAATCATGCTCCATTGCCCTGAATTGGGCTGACCTTATGCTCAACTTCTTGAATCCAGCTTGATCATGCTTGACTGCTCTACTTAGGCTCATCCATTGTCAGTGGTCAAATCAGGCTTGATCATGATCAATGGCTCAAATTTGGTTCATCCATGCCCAATGGCTTGAATTGGGCTAGCCTTATGCTCATCTTTGCTCAATGGCTCAAATCAGACTTGATCATGTTCAATGGCTCAATTTTGGCTCATCCATGCTTGTGGCTTGAATTGAGCTAAGAGCTTAGATGTGCTCAATGGCCCGGGCTTGAATTCCACTTGATTATATGCTCAGTATCATTTTGGCTCATTTGTCCATACTGAACTGCTCAACTTTGACTCATCCATGCTCAATGGCTCAATTGGGCTCAATCATGCTCAAAAGCTCAATTTAGGCTTATTCATACCCAATGGCCCAAATTGAGCTTGATCTTGCTTACTGGCTCATTGGCCTTGCCTTATGCTGAACTGCTTGAATCATGCTACACTGCTCACTTTGGGCTCATCCATACTCAATGGCTCAATTTAGACTGTTCCATTCACAATGATTTGAATTAGGCTTGAATGTTCAATTTGGCATGCTCAATGTTTGAATTGGTCCCAATGTCTGGCACTCTTTTGGTGCAGGAAACCCTGCCAAATCACACTCAATAAATGGTTCAAATCAGTCTGGATCATGATTAATACATGGCTGGGCATGGCTGGGTCCAAACAGAGCAATTGAGACAGCTGAGTGTGGATGAGCCCAACATCAGCAAAACCTGGTTGTTCGCTGGAGCTC
>ML770071.1:8606-21410 GCA_009733575.1 Gymnopus androsaceus JB14
TTGGTTTCGCTCGAACAGAGCTAATGGGTTCCGTTGGTGGAGTGGCTCGTCGAGCGCTCTGGTGCTTCTGGGACGATGACAGACGGTGGTGGTGCATCCTCTTCTTCTCCTCCGTCTACCCCATACGCTACCGGTTCGACTTATCGCGGACCTCATCCTCATCTGCACCAGCGTCATGTCCCCCGATCCTCTCCTTCGCTCCTACCATCCAACATCTACTCCTTCTTCTATCATCCCTAATCACATCGCAAACACGTCTGTCCGAGTCTCCGTGTCCGAGCGCGGGAGTCGCAGTACGGAATTATCGACGGATTGGTGATTTTTATCTGGAAAAGCTTCCGGAGAATGGAGAGCGGTTGGGGTAATGGATGGGTCTCTTGGAGGCAGATCAGAGACCGGTGGGTGGACTGGTAAGACGGGATATGATGAGTGGGTGGCAGTTTGGAGTACATGTGAGTTCTGGGTTGGTGCGAATGGGATTAATGGGTCTAGAGGAGGAATGGGAGAACCAGCGATCAAGTGGGAATGGTTTGATTTGGTTTCCGAGGAGGAGAGGAAGGAAATTGGGAAGGCGGAGATTAAGAGGCAGGCGTAAGTGTTTTTCTTCTGCTGTTTGACTGCTCTGTGAAATTGATGCTATGCAGGATTATATTCGAGCTCATCAAAGGTGAACTAGGGTATGTGAAGGATCTGGAGAATGCGGAGCAGGTACGATTATTCTTCCTTCTCTCAACTCCCACTAAACCCATACTTTTCAGATGTACATAACACCACTGTTAAACTCTTCCACAACCTCAACGCCCATCATCCCTCCCGCTCAAGTGAACCAATTTATCACAGGCATCTTCGGTAATATTCATGACTTGCACGCTCACCATCTCAGCCTCCTCCAAGCACTCTTCCGAATCCAATACGATGAACATCCTACCCTCCGATCTATATCTGCACCTATCCTAGACGCCGCACTCAACTGGCGAGAAGCCTACATGGAGTACATCCCAAATTATCTCATCGCTGCGTACCTCATCGATTTACAAATGCGTTTAAATCCAGCTTTCAAGGAATTTGTCCAAAAGTGCACGAGGCATCCGGATTCGCATAGGTTGGATATGAAGAATTTCATTAACCGGCCAATTCAGAGGTTGCTGAGGTATGAGCTGCTGCTCAAAGGGATCCTGGAAGAGACTCCTGCAGGGCCGGTGAATAGGCATGCTGGTTCTAGTCGCCAAAGCGCTTCCTCCTCTCACGGGGGGAATGTCGCAGAACATGAAGACAGGACAGTCATACAACAGGTCCTCAATGTTATTCGTCGCCTGGGTAAAGACACGGAGCCAGGGGTCGTCAGAGCAAAGAGCAAGGTCGAATTGTGGCGCTACAACGAGGGTTTGGTGTTTAAACAGGGAGAGTGGATCGATATGGATCTGTTGGACCCCAGCAGAAGTATGATTCACTCGGGTAAGCTGTTGAGACAGACAGACGGCTTTGGAGTGGAGTGGGTGGACGGAGTTGTACGTGTTGCTCTTTGATAATTATCGTGAGTTTTTCCGTTTTTCAATGCTACCTTCACTGACCGTTCCAATAGTGGTCCTCACCAAACCCAAGGAGAGAGATGACGGGACGAAATATCACGTCAACCGTAGAGTGGGGTGTGGCTTACTTGTACTACATCCCTTGCTAAATTCTTTTTTTTAGCCAATACCTCTGGACGTTTTGACGATCGACAGTCTTACTGAACCTCCAGTTCAGCGAAGTACTGGTCCCGGGCTTCTAGGGGGTCTACGCTCACAAGGGGGAGGATCGGTTGGCCAAGGGCAAGCAGCAGGGCACGAGGTATCTAATAGCGTCTCGAACGACCTCCTTGCTTCACCTGATAACAACACTCCCGTCGATTCACCCTCGGACTCCGCTTCCTCCCGCCTCGTCTACCCGATAACACTATACCACCTCGGCCGCACCACACCTCAAACATCTTCTGCCTTCCCAACTACCGCATTTACTACTCCTTCCACTTCTAGTTCATCTAGATCTCAACAAAAGCCCCCGCCAAATATCATCCTCTACGCGGAATCGGCTGCTGCACGCGCAGAGTGGGGAGCCAAGTTACAAGATGCTCTAGGCATACGCCGGGTTGTACAGGAGAGCAATAAGATGTTTGAAGTGAAGATATTGAGCGGAGATACGTTCTTATCTCCCGCGGGCGTTGACGGGGCCAGCGGGGGAGCAGGTGGAGGCGTGTTGGGTGGCTGGAGTCAGGATGGAACGATTACAGGCAAAGTTACATGTTCTGTTCCCTTCAGTGAGTGTTTACCCTGGATAATATTCCCGTTGACTGATCTATTTGCTTAGACACCGCGGATGGGAGAGGTTTGGTTGCTGTTGGGTGTGCCGAGGGCGTTTGGATTGGGTTTAGACATGATCCAAAGTGTAAGTTACTGTCGCGCAGTTGGATGTTTTCACTGATGATTTTATAGCTATACGACGGGTTCTCCATCTTAAACTTGTCACACAATGTGCGATGTTGGAAGACTATGGGATATTCCTGGTGTTGGCGGACAAGGTTTGTGATGTAGTTCGAGTGTCCTCAGAGTGATACTAATCATCCAATTCAACAGTCGCTATTTGCATACCATATCGAAGCCCTCGTTCCTTCCTCACCATCGGCCAACGCTTCCTCGCAGGTTCCACAAAAGCTCAATGGTAGCAAGGACGTGCATTTCTTTACTGTCGGAACATTACATGGGAGAACGCTTGTCATTTATATGAAAAAGAGAGGGGTAAGCGTGCAACCACTCAACTTTTCGCCACTTGACTCATTCCATCCCTCCACCAGCTTGATAGCATTTTCCGTGTGCTTGAACCTGTCAGTGAAAAGATCAACGAGCGGGCCAAGGCACCCTCTGGGCTTGCCTCGAGGCTGTTTGTCCGATCTCCTAGGTCCGAGTGGTTCAAGATCTATAGGGTATGCTAAATTTGGACATCTTCGTGGACCATTGTTGAATGTGCATTTTAGGACTTCTTCTTACCGTCAGAGTCATACGACCTCATCTTCTTGAAAGCAACGATTGCGATCTTGTGTTCCAAAGGTTTCGAAATCATGAATCTGAATGAGTATGTATCATTCTTCCACTATTATCATTCTTCCTAACGACGTTCATCGCGATTCAGCTTCAAGAGTGTAACAATCCCGGGATTGCAAAGAGATGAGCCCAGATCAGCTTATCTTGCCAAACGCTGCGAGTCATGTCGTCCGATAGGGATGTTCGAGTCAGGCGAGGATGAATTCTTGCTGTGTTACACTGGTACGCGGACATTTAGCAGTCTTAATCTCTGTTCTAATTTTCTTTTTTTCCAGAATTCGGAGTTCACGTCGACAAGCATGGTGACCCCAATCGCGCCGCGGGAACAATCGAGTGGGAAGGTACTGCAGAACGCGTCGCTTTGCACGCACCCTATGTCCTCCTTTTCGACTCTCGTTTCATCGAAGTCCGCCATCTCGAGACTGGACATTTAGCGCAGATCATTCCCGGAAATGATATCCACTGTACCTGGGATGGGCGAGGCATTAGTTCCCTCAATGCTTCTTCACCGTCCGCGCAGACCATGTCATCCGCTGACGGCCGAGATGAGCTCCTCAATCAAGATGCTCAGGTACACGCTGTCATGAATGCCCCTGAGGTTGTAGGCGGACCGAGGACTCGCGGTGTTGTTCAGCAATTGTTTGAGCTTCTCCCTACAGTCCCACTCTTCCTCCCCGAGTCACCACCGGAGGTTGCGGGCAACAACTCTACCAGTTCTGGAAGCTACTCGGGTGGGTCGCTTTACACGCACAGCAACTCTCCCAGTTCTGGAAGCTACTCGGGTGGGTCGCTTTACAAGCACCATATGTCCTCCTTTTCGACTCTCGTTTCATCGAATCCGTCATCTGAAAACTGGCCGTCTAGCGCAGATTATTCCCGGAAATGATATTCGCTGTACCTGGGACGGGCGAGGCTTTAGTTCCAACAATGCACCTCGTCTGCGCAGACCATGTCATCCCCGGTCTCTGAACTTGACGGATGCGACGAGCGCCTCATCCCAGATCTCATCCCAGATGCTCAGGTACACGCTGTCATGAACGCCCCCGAGGTTGCAGGCGGACGAAGAGGCAACCTCGTCATTCAGCAATTGTTTGAGCTCCTCCCAGTCTAGCATCCGGGTCTTGATAAGATAAATTTAGATTATGTAGGGCCAAAGACCATCCTGGTTTATTCATTATTACTACGACTATCATTATCAGCGTCATGTTAGTATTCCCTGAACATACAAACAGGAGCCCGTGCGATACACAGCATAGCAGGCTCGCCACGGCGGCGCAGCGTGCTTCGCATATCAAGCACAGTCGTGCCAGCTAGCGAATGACTTCTGTAGGGAGGATAGCTAGATAGCCGGGATGCTGCGCACCAAAAGAAAAATTGGTCTCTAATTTAAAGTACGCTATTTCGGGCGAGGGTGCAGCGGGATCCTTCAGCCGCTCTAAGCCACTCTTGAGTCTCCCAACAAAGCGATTTGAGTCATTCGACCAAGATAATGAAAGTGACTGAAACCGTTCGTATGTACTATCCGCAAGTTGGCAAGGCATGGAACAAAGATAACGTATGTATTATCTCCGTGCAGTATTAAGAATTTAGAATTTATTTAGCATCTCCTAGGTTGTTGCGTTATGTGCACACGGACCAGGACGATCATTTTAGCCAATGAGTCTTATCGTCATTGATTTAAATATGTGAGATTGAGGGCAGTAAAGGCATTTGCCCTTTTTCGAGCACCTCCAGCTTCCGTCGATGCAGCTAGCGCTGTCTGCAAGGCCGCAGGTGAAAAAATGCTGCGCGCTTTCGTCCGTCGAGCACGTCTAGCTAGTTAGCGTATTTCCATTAGCATCTTAACTGATTAATCGATTAATTGTTCTCTAAAATCTGCTGGTGAACGCGGAGGTGCCTGCAGCCTGATGTAGAGATTGGTATTTTTCGCTCTTTCTCGGGGTAGATTAATCCATTACTATTTTCTCTACAATCAAATAAGTGTATGCACGTCCGTCGCGTTCCCGCTCCCTCTGTCTCGAATAGATACTCAGCTTTTAAGCTTTTGGGTTGAATGCTAACTGAAAAAATCACTCTTTCGACGTTCGAGTACGAGCTAGTAGACGGTGTCTTAGTACGAACTTGCGCGACCCTCCAATGCCAATGCCAAACGAAACCGGAAATTAATTAACTAATCCGAGACTTATTTTAGCGGCTACGTCGCACTGACTGAGGATCTCCGAGAGCAAGGGATTCAGAATCAAAGATCCAAGCCAATAAATACCGGTAAGCTCTAAACAGGAACTTGAAGAAAGGAAGTGAGGAGGATAGCCAAGATGCTTCGCACCAGAATCACCACCAAATGGATTGGTTCGACGCACCTGTGTGCAGGTGGTAGGCGGTCACTCAGGCCAATTTGTGGCTATCGGGAATCGGAAAGAAGCATCCCCGCCTAGCGCTTCATCAGGGAAAAAGGATTTTACTCCGTAGGGCAATGTAGCCCGCTTGTTTTACTCAGTCTAACTTGACTTTTTATCTTGTTCCCAGACCAAGTAAAATGTACATTATACACAGATAACTAAAAAAACATACAGAACCAATGCATACGGCACTTCCTCAGCCCACCGTCTCCATTCATCCCTGAATCCGTTGAGTAAGATTTTATCCTCCTCGTGTATGCGCACAACCATGATATATACTGAAAGGAGCAAGCAGCAGAACATTAGACCCATCATCCCACAGTGGTTTGAATTAAAGGTTTCAGAAGAAGAAATGAGGGAGGTGTAGGATTATACTTGCGAGATCTAATGTAGATACTTAAGCTCAGAGTGCAAGTAATAGAATAGAAGCATCTGTATTCACCTA
This sequence comes from Gymnopus androsaceus JB14, assembly GCA_009733575.1. Taxonomy (NCBI): domain Eukaryota; kingdom Fungi; phylum Basidiomycota; class Agaricomycetes; order Agaricales; family Omphalotaceae; genus Gymnopus; species Gymnopus androsaceus. The sequence goes on from ML770071.1 coordinate 14,528, forward strand.
ATGTAGATACTTAAGCTATAGAGAATAACTATCAGTGAAGTGTCCTTGGTGTTGTCCAGTCATCTGTGAACATGAAAAAATAACGTTTTCCGCCCTTAGATTCTGCTAGCAAGTCCCCATACATTGGAATGGACTTGTTCGCCAAAAGCCTCGACACACTCTCCTTGTTGCTGCTTTGGTACAGATTTCTTGGTTGCCTTTGCAAAAATGCAAGATTTGCATTATTTATCATCCTCCATGTCCATCAACTCTACTCCATCTGCATGCTTGGCAAGGTTCTTAGCTGCTTTGCACAAGATGTGTCCCATTCAATGATGGAATTCATTGAGTGTAATGCATTCAACCACTGCATTTGTGTCCCCAACTGTCTTACTAACAATGCAATACAGGCCCTTCACCTTTGGGATTTCACCCATCACAACTCCATCCTGGTCTCAAATAATACCTCTGCCACCACCAAAGCAAACCGAGTAGCCAGCATTGTCCAACAACCTAATCAAGATGAGGGTGTTGGAGAGCTCCTCCTGGGAGTTCCAAGTGTGCTAGTCCCCTACAGCGAGTTGTGAAAGTGTTTTTGTTTGCAGCCCAGCAGGTGCAAGGTTTGCATGGCTCTGGGGTGCCATTGAACAATGAGAGATGAGGGATCAGGGCTCATATGGCTTGAGCATCCCAAATCCAATATTTGAGTGGTCTTTTGAGCAAAGTCACTGTCAAGCCTCATGCACACTTGTGCATGAATCCCGACAAGTCCTTTGGACTTGCGTTCATCCGATTACCTGATTACCCCTATTCCTGTAGTATTTAAGTAGTCACGTACATATTACAAATCAGATTGGTTTTTGTTCGTAACCAGCTATGTCCGCTGCTGAGTACGTCTTGACAATGGTACGGGGATGCTCAGACTCCCTCGGTTTCTTCCCTCGAACTCGCGCAGGTTTGAGCCATGCTCAAAGCTCATTCCGGCGCCACATCTGGAGCCCACCGCAAGGGGGGATCCATTTAGGGTCTCTTTGCCTCCTTTCTTGGTCGTCATCTGCATCATCCTCTGCAGACTGCAGATCAGTCCATGTCCTTCACTATTCATACTGGCCTCACCCTTGACCACCTAGTCAAGTCCCAATATCATTCTATTCTGATTCTGTTGCAATCCGTTCATCACCGTATTCTGACACTGTTCACGACATTCGATGCTTGTATTTGATAAATGGGCCAATTCCATTGTTCATCATTACAAGACCACATTGCAATTGACAGATAGCTCGTCGTTTATTGTTATGACTGCTGTACTTGAAAGATTGGGGGATAACGAATCCTTTCGACAATCATTTATCATTACGACTTTCATATTCGACAGATGTTCCTCATTGTTTATCATTGCAACCATGTCCGTATGCCATTCCAGTCCCCTATTCCAAACCTGTGTCCGCATATGTAATCACACCTTCCAAGATGATGTCCGCCATTCACAGCTGCTCCAATACTCGGATATTCATCCTGAGTCCATGTTCATTCCATCCAATCCTGCCTTCTGACAGTGTCCCGCTGCTGTCAACTCTATGCCAAGAATATCATGTTCATCCTGATCATTTTTCCATTACATTCCTTCACATATGATCTGTTTGGTGCAAGTGTTTGCATCTCCTTTGCACTCCGCTTATTTCTGTCTGTCATGTTGTAGATGCTTTCTTTCTAAAGTGAAGAGGGGATGTCGAACCTCATGCATGCTTGTCGACAAGTCCTTTGGACTTGCGTTCATCCGATTACCTGATTACCCCTATTCCTGTAGTATTTAAGTAGTCACATACATATTACAAATCAGATTGGTTTTTGTTTGTAACCAGCTACATCCGCTGCTGAGTATGTCTTGATGACGGTACGGGGACACTCAGACTCCCTCGGTTTCTCCCCTTGAACTCACGCAGGTTTGAGCCATGCTCAAAGCTCATTCTGGCGCCACATCACTCATGTTGCTGATATGCAAGGTCAAATCAGCTAGTGGAATGTAGAGCTTTTCTGTGCTCTTGGTTGCCTGAGGCTCAGCTGGAATTGCTGACCCCATCTGCTCACAGATGCTACACATGTGAGCATTCATCAGCAAAACCTGGGTGTTCTGTACAGAGCTGTATGGTTCTGTACAGAACCCACAGCACTCACAGAGGCCACAGCAAGGTACCCCTCTGTACAGAACTGTGGATTGCTGTGGATTGCTGTGAACTGCTGTGGATCTCACAGGAACATCATCTGACATCAGTGTCAGGGTTCTATTCAATACCTACTATATTCTTCTTCTGAATGGTTTCCATCTGGATGAGCAAAATCATATTATAAAATCATTGTTTATTGCAAAAGCTACTAGTCTTTGAGTTATATAGTGATGTGTGGATATGATATATAAAGAATATGTAGCCTTATAAGAATGGCCTTTGGAACTTTCCAGGCCTGCACTCTTAGCTACTAGCTTGTATCATTGGGAGAAAGACTGGGAGGTCTTTGGGTCCCAGCGCCAATTTCCAGTATACACAGTCAGCTGTGATTCCCACTATGTAGGAGTGCATGATGCATCCAGCTACTGTGGATACCCCCTAAAGGTAGGAGGTGCACGGAATAACACAAGTGATAAAATAGCCAGGTGGCATTGAAAGTGACCATAGACTTGAGTCTTGAGATGAAGAAATTTCAGATCCATGATGAACTGAGTGGGGAACTTGAACTTTTATGAGTATAGACAGCAGAGTTGCATAGCACAGTAGTGATAAGCAAGGTGTTATCCTAGCTTGGAAGTATTAGTCACCCTTAGAGTTATCTTGGTGTAGAATGCAAGTAGTGCCATAGCAGAAAACATGGGTAAGAGAGGCTGTGGTAAGGCCAAGTGAAGGAAGCTGAGAGTTTTTGTGAGTTTGAGGGTATCTGATTGGCAGCAGGAAGGTTGTCACGAAGACTGGCATGCTGATCAATTATTACCAAGGTAATTGTAGGAGTTGTTGTTGGAGAAAGGTACAGATAGCAGTAGCAGATGAGAGAGTAGCAGCTGATTATTGAGGTGGAGTATATTGCCAGAGTAGTAGTAGTGGTAGCAATGGCAAGTAGCACATTGTAGTAGCACATAATGATAGCAGTAAGAGTTTCTCTTGGCATTTGTGGTGTAGGCAGATCAGAGAACATGGGCTGTGGATGCAAGATAGCACCAGCAGCACAGTTGGATCCAGGAGAAGTCAAACAAGCAAGCTGGATTATGGACTTCTATGAGAAGCATGGTTAGACTCAGAGTGAGTTGCATCAATATGTTGTACAACTGAGAAAATTGAGAACAGATAGTGTTAGAGTACTAGCACATCATAAATGTGAATAATGGTAGCAGGAGAGGTAGCAAATGCTAGTAACAGCTGACTGCACTGCTAACTTTTTTGATTTGGAACAATCAGAGAAAACCAAAGCCTGAGAAGGGGCATGCAAGCAGTGAACATAGATGATGGTAGATTGTGGCCACCTGATGCAGATAGTTGAGGTGTCATGGGAGCACCCATAAGTAATGTAGTCATTTGTAGATGTTTGAAATCAGAAACATTAGGCTGAGCCAGTAGTAGGGATGCTATCATATGGTAGTGAGTTTAGATGTGGCAAGAAGCACTCGCCACTTGTAAGACAGAGGTAGCAGTAGCAGGTAGCATTATCTGATAAAGGAGAGATAGCCACAGAAGTAGTGAGTAGCACTTCATCAGCAAAACCTGTATTTTCGCTGGAGGTCTCCAGAGATCTCTGGAGCTTGACAGCTGTCAAAAAAACTGTCAATTTCTCCAGAGATCTCCAGAGGTCTCTGGAATAGGGTACCTTGCTCCAGAGATGTCCCAAATGAATGGGTTTTCTCTGGTGAAAATACAGGTTTTGCTGATGTTGTAAAACAGAGGTAGCAGTAGCAGGTAGCAGGTAGCCATGGCAGTAGCAGATAGTGGGTGGCATTTGCTGGTAAAGAAGCAATAGCCACAGAAGCAGTGAGTAGCACTTGTAAGATAGAGGTAGCAGTAGTAGGTGGCACATAGCCATAGCAGTAGCAGATAGTGGGTAGCATTTGCTGGTAAAGAAGCAATAGCCACAGAAGTAGTAAGTAGCACTTGTAAGACAGAGGTAGCAGTAGCAGGTGGTAGGTAGCATTAGCTGGTAAAGGAGAGACAGCCACAGAAGAAGTAGCATATGAGCAGCAAGCATATGAGCAGTAAGTATAGAGATAGTCAGTAGTGGGTAGTTGTAGATGAATTAGTGGTAGCAGTTGTGGAAAGGACAGAGATAGCGGGAGCAGGTAGCATTGCTTGTAAAGAAAAGATAGTTACAGAGGAAGTAGAGCATGAGCATTGGGTATGAAACAGTGTTACAGTGATAGCCAATAGCAGGTAGTTGTAGAAAGGTTGGTAGTAGTAGCTATGGAGAGACAGAGCAGCTTGTTCAAGTCAGAGGAATCAGAGAAGGTAGTTGAAGAAATAGTAGTACATGTGTAGGTGCTTGTAGATGCCAGAGAAGTTGCCATTGGAATAGTTGAATAGCCATCATGTCTGCAGAAGTGCTGTGAATTGCCATTCAGAATGGGCAACATGCAAGTGGTGAGCATAGATAGTAGTGCTTGTTACCAGTGAGATAGCAATAGCAGTTGAGCTTGCAGAAGAGGCATTTGCAAGTTACAGTCTGGAGTAAGCTGAATAACTAGACTACTATTTTTAGGCTCAAGAAGTATTTAGTGGTGGCCAGTAGACATGGATTATGTTTGTTGGAGAATCAATGATAGCAGTCAGAGGAGATAGCACTTGTGAATAGTGGTGGTAGTCACTGGACAATGAGCAACAGCAGTTACAAGTAATGCGGCAGTAGCTTGAAGTGAATTAAATAAATATGTTGAAGTGAACAGAAGGGGATAATTCTACTGAACAACCCCCTTGCTGGCAACAACCCTCCCAAAAAAGGAAATTTTTGCAAAAGCTAGTTTGGCAACCCTATCACACTTTTGTCACACATTTTTGGGTGTGATTTTTTTCAATCTTTTGTGTGTTTTTATTTTTCAAAAAAAAAGTCAGCTACCACCTCCTGCTTCACCTTACTTAAGTTGCAACACAAACTGCTCAGATTCCCAAATAGGGCTTGTGGCAGTATCTGAAATATATGTTGGGTAAATACCCTTCCATTGGTTGTCCAGCCACTCTGCACACCACATGTACCCCTATCTGCTTCTGTATATAAAGTAGGTAGATACAAGTTATCAATCAATCTCTTGCCCCTGTTCTTGATGGTCGATTCCCTCCTTGCTGAGGTTGTACCCACCAATTGAGCTTGTCTGCCTCTTAACAATATAAAGACTCCAGATTATCTCTGACCTTCACAAAAAAAATTTGAGTTTTGAGGCAAATTTATATGTTGTGACCTCAATGTGACCATGTGTTGATACACCGATTTTTTGGCTAAGGCTAGAACTGCGCAGAACCAATAATCCTAGGTTCTGTTTGTAACAAAACACGGTCAATAAGAGAACTATAGTGAGCCCAAACTGATAGTTAAAATCTACCGAGGACCTATTCTATCCAAGAGGTTGCAGAGTAACGGTACACACAACGGTACCATACTTAACTTTGTGAATGTGCCTTGATCAAAGTCCTATGTGCAGTATGGTGTAGCGAGGCAAGCTTGTTGGATAACAAGTTGCTGACCAAGGCAGATAAACAAGCCCACATACCAGTTATACTAGGCTAGGTCATTGAAGGATATACCCAAGGGGTCAAAGTCTTAAACAAGGCATTGCTTCCGCGATCAGCTCACCAAGGAGTCTACACGACACTCAAGTTTATCAAATGAAGCAAGGCAGACCGAGATGGGGAAGTACCTTAATGGGTGCCCTCAAAAGTTGACGCTTGCTGGAAAGCACCCAGACAGATTGCCGCGGCAATCCAACGTGGCCACATGCCAACCCACTTGCTGTAGCCACTTCTAGAGCATGGAAGGACCAAGGAGCATTTCTATCCAAGCCTTAGCATTCTACCAAGATCCATATGCTACCAGGCATCTAGACTTGAGACCACATGGAACTAGGAATAATAACCAGTCTCCCATTGGCAAGGAAAAATATAGAAATACTTCTGAGGGCTGTTCTGCTAAAGGAGCTGGCAAGCCTTGTAAAAAGGCAAATGACTCAAGTTGATTCGGACCAAAAATACCAAAAGTCAACCCAATCAAGGCAGGGGAACGTTGAGGCAAAACCATAGTACACATGCATATATGGAGATTATTTTATATTTTTCTATTTACTTACTCTATTTCATCCTATCTTGCTCAGTTTCTCTCATTTTCCTATTTTATTATATCTCACTCAGTATATAAGGGCAGCTATTCTATCTTGGAATAACAAGTCAGACTTGATACCTGAAACACAGTTCTATCTTAGGACCTATAGTGATTCGTACATGCTCAGACACGTCTGCATCGTCCTCTACAACCTTTGAAACAAGTGGCCTTCTTGTAACCTTGATAATACTGAGGCAATTCATTCTACTTCCCAGCTATTAAGTCGAGCATTCCTGGCTTTCATCTCAAAGAGAGGTCACATCAGTCTTAGGACTGCAAGTAGAGCCTAACATGCACACCTCGATGAGCCCATTGTTGATTAGGAAGGTCTTGGACCCAAGTGCCGGCTTGGTCTAGTTTTAGGGAGGAAACTCCTCGGAGTGTTACCTAGCTTTACCAACAGATTCTACCCCTTGCCTGCTCTTCGTGTGTTAAAAATGCCTACTCAAGTGACTTGTGCGGCAGTTGTATAAGCTTGTTAGGTAGCTCGCAGGACTCCCTCAGAGTTGGAGTATCATTGCATGGTGACGTTGATACGCCGATTTTTCGGCTAAGGCTAGAACTG
>ML770072.1:0-16868 GCA_009733575.1 Gymnopus androsaceus JB14
CACAAGGGCCTAATTCACCTTATTAAGCAAAAGGATTTATCAGGACGCCAGGCTCGCTGGCTTGAAAAAATAAGTGAGTTTGATTTTAAGGTTGAATATGTCCCGGGAACGGAAAATTTATTAGCAGATGCGCTGTCGCGTTTGTATTCAAATGATGCGCCAGGTACTGTACGTGCACGCAGCGAATATACCGCTCATGACCTCATGGATACAGATATCCTTGAACTGAGCTCAATTACTATGCCAGTTCTGGTTGGTGATGAGGCCCGCTGTCGTATCCCGGACGCCGTCTACATTGGTAAAATGGACTTAAGGTCAAACCCAAAAAAGTCAGAAAAAGCTCTTGCAGCTGAGGAACAAGCCAAAGAGGCATTGACATATCGTAAAACTCGGGGTCAGATTATACATAAGCCAATTCAGGCAGGTTCAGCACTTGAACATGGTCCCAGTATTACTGAAACAGTTCAAATTGAGCCAGTATCGAAGGGCAAGAGCTCCAAATTAGCAGACTTGACTAATCATATACCGGATCAGCCGTCGGAGAAGTCCGGACCGGTGATCGATCCTCCATCCCTAACTCATGTCGTCTCAAGCGGACGTACAGGGATCAATGTGGAACAAGTTGTCAGGGATAACTACTCAAATGACTCAGTTTTTCGGGATATAATTGCAAAACCAAAGGATTACCGGAACTACGAGGTGATTGACCAAACAGTGTACTTAAAGTTGATTGACCGCACTTTGTTGTGCATTCCGGATATTTTTGTCAATAAACGCAAGCTTCGGGAAATTTTGATTGATGAAGCACACTCACTTTTGGCACATCTCAGTATGAAAAAAAACTTTGGCTTATCTAAGGGATCATGTCTGGTAGAAGACCATGGTTCAAGATGTACAGAAATTTTGTGACAGTTGTTCAGTTTGTCATAAGACAAAATCTTCGAACCATAAGCCTTATGGTCTGTTGAAGCACTTGCCGGTTCCAAGTTACCCTTGGGAAGTCATTGGAATTGACTTTGTGGGTCCCCGAGAGCAGGAACAGGGACGGCTCTTTTGATATGATCACTACAATTGTTGATCACTTAACAGGAATGGTGCATGTAGTGCCAAGTCGGTCAAATTATAAGGCCAAGGATATCGCGGAACTTGTGTTCATGGAAGTGTACAAACATCATGGCCTTCCAAAAGTAATTATAAGTGACCGTGATTCATTGTTCACCAGTCAATTTTGGTCACACCTTCATGCACTGATAGGCACAAAACTACGAATGTCTAGTGCTTACCATCCGGAGACTGATGGATTGACTGAACGTTCAAATCGTACAATGACTCAAATGCTTCGCCAGTGCATTTCTGAATGTCAGGATGATTGGGTAGTATGTTTACCTTCAGTCGAGTTTGCAATAAATTTGGCCCGTTCGGAAACTACGGGTTACTCACCATTTTTTCTGAATTCTGGCCGTCTACCACGTTCATTTATTTGGAACGATGCAGAAAAATCTGAGTTTCGTGGAGTTCGAATTTTTGCACAGAAAATGAAGGAGGCAGTGATGTCTGCTCATGACTCACTTCTGGCCAGCCGTACAAAGCAGACACGAGATGAAAATCGCCGTCGGATTCCATCTCCATTTGCAAAAGGAGATCTGGTTTATATTTCAACAAAGAATATCAATTTTCCAAAGGAACGTGCTCGTAAACTAATACCGAAGTATATTGGACCCTATAGGATACTTGAAATTCTTGGGGAGTCCTCATGCAAAATTGAACTGCCCCAGAACCTGAAGAAACGAGGTCTACATGATGTTTTTCATGCATCACTTCTGCGCATACATGTTCCGAATGATGACCGTTTGTTTCCTGGCCGTTTAGAGCACCAGGTTGCAGATTTTGGTGATGCTTCTGCTGAATGGGCAGTTGACCGAATAATATCTCACTCCGGATCTCGAAGCGATGCCATGTTTGAAGTGCAATGGACCTCCGGAGATATTACCTGGCTGCCATATAGTAAGATCAGCCATTTGGAGCCCCTGGCCGAATATCTGGAGGCTTTAGGTTTTCATAGTATTGCGGAACTGACTTCAAGTAATAAAGACCATCGGGACTTTTATGCTGAGGGTGAAGGTGAATTATTTACGGGCTCTATATTGCTCGAGCTTGCTGGGGACAAGGGACCGGAAGGTATTTATACTGGCTCACCTCCTCCCACTTTCCCCATTCTTAACTTCCCCCACCTTCATTCAATCACCTTCACTTCGGACTCAAGCTCTAATCACTTTCCTTACAACCATCACGCAATGCCTGTGTTGCCTGTCTTGACAGGTGACCAGTGCTTTGTTCCGGACTTTGGATTTGTCCACTAAGATCGTAATTCCGAGTCGGAGACCTGGAAATTTGTTGATTCTTACTCCACCCCGCACCGTGAATTTGTCAAGGACAATGATTACATGGTGGACTTTATCCACTATGCATGTGCTATTGCACGCGGATGGAAGATTGCCGCTCTCGAGGATTATGCGGATATTGCAACTATAATCAATAATGGTTCTCCAGACCATGTCCGCTTCCGCCTACCTACATTGGAGCCTACTACTGGCCGTGTGTACCACATGGAATCTCATCTCGGTTATTCCTGCTTTTGGCCATTGGAAGATTGCGAGTCACCGGACTTTGATCTTCCTGACAGCTCACTCTTTGCGAACACTGCCGCTGCTTATCCGCGTCCTGCTCCCCTTCGACGTCGTAACCATCGCAATGCGCAGGCAGCTCCATCTTCCTCTTCCGATATGGCTTCTGCACCCTTTGGCATGTATAGTGGTATGCAATTACAGGGGATCATGCACTCCCTTGTTAATACTTCCACGATGGCTCTCAAACGGGACATGGCGATTGCAAATCGCAGGAATCGTGCACCTACGGAGCGTCGTGTTGATCCAAAATTGGCAAATCTTTTACAGCTTTCGTAGGGAAGCTAAGTCACGGAGCTCCTCTGTTGCTCCCCCCGAACCCGGAAGTAGCACCAACTCTGCAATGGACACTTCCCTATCTTCTACTCCTGCTCAGACTTAATTTGCAAGAGTCTTTCAGACTCTCGGGAGGGCGTATGTAGCGGCTGCTCCGCTATGTGTCGTACACTATCATTCAGTTACAGTCCTTTTCCGTCGGACTCTTACTTTTACCCTTCCCCAAATACATTCATTTATTTTACAGTATCGTACGAGCGCCTTTATTCAATTAAATACCCTACTCTACTATTTAAGCACCTACTTGTACGTAGAATAGGGCAACTTTCCTTAAAATACACTACCTACTCTTGTCACTCGAGACCGACTCAGCTTAAGCACTTGGTGAAAAGCTTACCTTTTCTCTCTTTTGCTCACGCGCTTCGTCACTCCAACGTCGACGCGTTGCAGCTAGCCACTATAAATATGAACTCAAACTGAACTAAATTTGCAAACGTAACACCACCTGATGGTGGCTGAACTATGAACCAAATAGGTCCAAGGCATAACACGTAACATTTTGGGAACTTAAATTCGAAACTATACAGTACTCATCCTGAGACTACACAGCTTCATTAACAGCAGGGCAAGCCCCGCACCCCAGACTTTGTCCTTATCCATAACCCCTAACCCACCTACACCTAGGTCATGTGTGGACCTTAACTTTTCCACAATCACATGACTATATCCCACAGCATATCATTGGCATGTTTGGATATTAGCTAGTGAGTCAGAGTCATGTGGATTAATCACATGACCAGACTCTCCCTAATATGTGGTAAAATTTATTGTTTAAACAGAGTGTTTAAATGTGTTTAAATAATAATGGACAGGCCTCATTTGTTTAGATAAAACTAAGCCTAATTCTCCCCTCCTATGATTCAATTGCTGGTGGGATCAACAGGAATGCACGTTAAGTCTGTGCGACCCGGAGTGGAGCAGCCAAGGTATTGGACAGAAATGGTCCAGAAAGGTTCCGGGCTGGACCTCGCGAGATATGGGACTTGGTGAAGCTATTGGCAACACCCTTGACACGCTGTAAGGTGTCCCGAGAGGAAAACAGTAGGGTAAGACCTGAGCCAAGTCAAGGCAGTGGAACCAAAGGCAGAGCCGAGGTTTTGCCGAGATCACGTGGCTGTGTCGGCTTAGTAATCGGAAACGTCGGAAAGACAAAGGCAAGACTCAAAAAGTGAGATCAGCTAGTAGACTAAGTTGATTTTGGAGCTAAAGTTACAGTACAAGTTTAACTACTTAAATACTACTAAGTCTGGATAAATGGGAAAAGTGTTCAACAATAAGAAATAGATTCCCGGGAGCTGGACCAGGTACTTGGTAAGTAAAACAATAAAGTAATTCAGTAGCAAAAGACAAAAGAACATAAAAGGCAATAAAACAATAAGGACAATAAAACAATAGTATGGGAAGGCATCCGAAGGTACCAGGAATATATCCGAGGTTGTTCCGAGGTCTTCCGAGGGTTACCGAGGCTCGGAACGGAACGGCTCGGCTCCGGCAGATGCGGAAGTGAGACTGGAAAGTGAGGAAAGGAGCCATAATGAAGTCCAAACAAGTCAGTGACTTGCAACTGAGTTCCAGCCAAGGTATGGCCGAGGTTTCTGAGATGATTACCAAGATATAGGCTTGGCAAGCCTCGGAAATAGGCGCCAGAGGCTCGGCATTGATTTAGGGGCAATCAGTGGACTTCAGAGGGCACCGGAATGCATGGATATAACAACGCATCCAGAGACAAAGAACAGATCTCCAACTTTGATAGCCTGAGAGTAAGGTCCAATCATGCTAGGAACATCAGAGACCACTCCAATCAACAACCATTCCAATGGTAACTGCTGGATATTTGTATTTTCATCAATGGGGCCTGAAAAAAATTCAAATCCTTCATGTATTACAGTGATCTTGGAGTCCTTGAGCCACTTGGAGTCCTTAATCCACCAACATAAATTTGTTTTTCCTGATATTATTTCTTCAATCTGAGCATCTCAAAACACTCATATGTACTCATTGCATGTCTGGTCCAAACTTGGAATACATAACCCTTGTGCATGGAGAATTAAACAAATAATATAGTATTTTTTTCAGTGTTTTGGAGTTGTAAACTTTGGCCTTGGTGGTGAGCCACCCTAAAATGATAACCAATGGCTCTGAATTGTACTTTCATATATGCAGAATTGAATTGTCTATTGAATGTGCTATTTAGCAAAGCAGTAGGTAAACTATTATGATCTTGATTTTCAAAACGATTCAGCATGACATGATGAGGACATTTGACTGCCATCAATCAACATTCACACACAACTGACAGCTCAAATTCAGTGCAGAAAGCTCTACCATAATCATGTAACGCTGGCTCAAGGACTCCAGAACCGTGACATTGGACTTGAATTCCAAATTAATTCATAGTAATTACTTGCTCTTCATCTGAAGGTTCTTAAAGTAGTTCAATCTTACTTTCAGAACCTTTACATTATTTCTAGATACTTAGATATGTTCAAAATGTAATGCAGCGAGTTCCGCAAGAAAAAATCAAAGCTGTGGCTCAAGGACTCCAAGATCACTGTATTCAAGCTTTTTCAACATCCCAACAATGTCTTCATAATAGATCATAAGTACTATTAATGACAGATAAATATAGCCTATACAGGCCAAACCAATGCTGCGGCAAGTGCATGCAAAAACAACAACACTTTACCAAAACTGGCTAATGCCTGATCAACTCAAAGCTTCACCTGGTGGATTTGTGATCCATGCAAAGCTCCAGCAGAGGAGAAGAGAGAAGTAAAGAGGATGTGAAGATGACTAAGGATGGACTTACCCAGCATTCAATGCAATGTGGTGGAGAAACATACCTTATTCTAGGGTTAGGACTACCATATACAGTGAATCTAAGTACTGTACTCTTCTGACCAAGTGTTCAGTCATGCATCACATCAGCCCAAACTGAACAGTTCACAGAAGGGTGTCACTGGTCAGTTGGGGTTGTGAACACCATGACAACCAAAACAAAAAAAAATTCTCAAGATAGTTCAAAAGATACTTTTAAAAAACTCAAATTTTCCTCAGTCTACATATAAACAAGCCAGAAATAGTTTCAAATAAGGTAAAATGAAGATCACATTGTGAAATAAGTACAGATAATCCACCAGAATCCACTCCAGTCTCCCAGTGAACAGTTCACAGGTTGGTCACAGGTCACTGTGATCTGTGAACACTTAGAATTCTGAACAGGGTAGGTCACTTGTCACACCCCGTGAACACTTGGTCGGAAGAGTACAGTAATGTCACATATCAATTCAGCTTCTGTGGTCCTTAAAAAAATTCCAGACCATCTTGAATGTGCAACAAAATACTCTCATAATATAACTTTACATAAAGGCCCTTCAGAACATAACTTACATGTATAAACTTTCATCCACCCCCTACCTTTTGAACTAGACCTTGCCGTTGTGCACCTTACAACTGTGTAACACTCTGCATCTAACAATGTGAAAACCCTTACCAGTTGCATTATGTAACTTGCTCATAACTTATTGTACCTATTTCCATTACATGCTCATTATCTCCTTTGACTGCATTTCATTTGTTAGTGAGGGAAACCTCCTTCCTTGCCTTAGTTAACCTTTGAGACAAATCATTAAGGTGATTTTGGTATATTAGTTTTGCAAGCCTAGCACAAATCTAACTTGTCATGATAATCACTCCTCAGGGAATTGGCATCAGCTCCTTCCTCAAGGAAAAGCTTCACTGTGGGCTGACTTCCTTGAGCTGCAGCAGTGTGAAAAAAATTGCTATAATAACCACCCTGGGCATCAGCTCCTTGCTCAAGCAAAAGTTTCACTATGGGGTTGCTTTCCTTAGCCATAGCAGCTTGAAGGGCATTGCCATAATGGCCACCCTGACAATTGACACCAACTCCTTTCTCAAGCAAAAGCTTCACTATTGGCTCACTTCCATGAGCTGCAGCAGCTTGAAGGGCATTGTCATAAAAGCCACCTTGGGCATTAGCATTAGCTCTGTTCTCAAGCAAAAGCTTCACTATGGGCATATTTCCATGAGCTGCAGCAGCTTGTAGGGCATGCCCATAAAAGCCACCCTGGGCATTAGCATCAGCTCTGTTTGCAAGCAAAAGCTTCACTATGGGCTCATTTCCATGAGCTGCAGCAGCTTGAAGGGCATTGCCATAAAAGCCACCCTGGGCATTAGCATCAGCTCCTTTCTCAAACAAAAGCTTTACTATGGGTACACTTCCATAAGCTGCAGCAGCTTGAAGGGCATTTCCATAATAGCCACCCTTGCCATTGACATCAGCTCCTTTCTCCAGCAAAAGCCTCACTATGGGCTCACTCCCATGAGCTGCAGCAGCTTGAAGAGCATTTCCATAATGGCCACCCTTGGCATTGGTATCAGCTCCTTCATCAAGCAAAAGTTTTGCTATGGGCTTGCTTTCCATAGCCACAGCAGCTTGGAGAGCATTACCATAATAGCCACTCTTGGTATTGGCATCAGCTCCTTTCTCCAGCAACAGCTTCACTATGGGCTCACTCTCCTTAGCCACAGCAGCCTGGAGGGCATTGCCATAAGAACCACCCTGTGCATTGGCATTGGCTCCTTTCTCAAGCAACAACTTCACTATGGGCTTGCTTTCCTTGGCCACAGCAGCTTGAAGGGCATTGCCATAAGAGACACTCTGTACATTGGCATCAGCTCCTTTCTCAAGCAATAGCTTCACCATCAGCTCACTTTCCATAGCCACAGCAGCTAGAAGGATGTTGCCATAAGAGTTACCCTTGGCATTAGCATCAGGTCCTTTGTCAAGCAATAGCCTCACTAAGGGCTCACTTTCCTTAGCTACAGCAGCTAGCAGGGCATTGTCATAACAGCCACCTTGGGCATGAGCTCCTTTCTCAAGCAAAAGTTTCACTATGGGCTTGCATTCCTTAGCTACAGCAGCTTGAAGGGCATTGCCATAGTGGCCACCCTTGGCATTTGGATCAGCTCCTTTCTCAAGCAACAGCTTCACTATTAGCTCACTTCCTTGAGCTGCAGCAGCTAGAAGAGCATTTCCATAATGGCCACCCTTGGCATTGGGATCAGCTCCTTTTTCAAGAAGCAGCTTCACTATGGGCTTGCTTGTCTTAGCTACAGCAGATTGAAGAGCATTGCCATAATGACCACCCATGGCATTGGGATCAGCTCCTTTATCAAGCAAAAGCTTCACTATGGGCTCACTTTCCTCATCCACAGCAGCTTGAAGAGCATTTCCATGAAAGGTATGAGAATAGTCTTCCTGTGCATTGGCATCAGCACCTTTCTCAAGCAACAGCTTCACTATGGGCTCGCTTCCATGATGTGCAGCAGCTTGAAGGACATTGCCATAATAGCGACCCTTGGCATTGGCATCAGCTCCTTTATCAAGCAACAGCCTCACAATGGGCTCGCTTTCCTTTTCTACAGCAGCTCGAAGAGCACTGTAATAATAGCCACCTTGGGCATTGACATCAGCTCCTTTCTCAAGCAAAAGCTTCACTATGGGCTCACTTCCATTATCTGCAGCAGCTTGAAGAGCATTGCCATAATAGCCACCCTTGGCATTGGGATCAGCTCCTTTCTCAAGCAAAAACTTCACAATGGGCTCTCTTCCATGAGCTGCAGCAGCTTGAAGGGAATTGCCACATTTGCCACCCTGCGCATTTATATCAGCACCATGGCTGACTAAATCTTGAACAATTTTTGTATGTCCATTTCTTGCTGCTGCATAGAGTGCTGGATCTACATTGAATTTATGACAGGAATCAAGTAATTCTCTGCTACATTGTACAAAACCTGCCCATGCAGCGTAGAAAATTGGATTTTCAATTTTCCATTCATCCCATGCATTAGACCCCCACCCTTTTTGATGTGCTCGTATCCAGTTCTGAAAGGCTGGCTTCTCAGCCTTTAAAAATTCCATCATCATATTTTGGAGAGGACTCTGGTCATGTTTGTCTTCAACACACTTTGCATGTGCTGGCCAAAATTCTGCAGCATAAATAAATAATGGATATTTTTCCCACTCCCTCTCTGTCAGCACAAATGTAAATTGCATGAGATATATTATGCATGCTTGGCCAATCTTCTCATGTGCCAATAGCTCATTTACTCTGAATAACTCAACAGTTTGAGCTGAGTTCTGTTGAATAATCATGAACTCCTTCACAGATGCATGTGCCAGTTGAACATGTGAGTTTGTATCAACTGAAACTAGAGTAGAATCAATGATTAGATTGATTTGAACCTCCATTTCATTGACATTGTCCACACACTTCCTTTCAAAATCTATTGCCAGAATATCTGTCACTTCTCTGACAGTCAAGGGCTTGAATGCATATGTAAGCCATAAGAGAACATGATGGGCATCTTCTTTATTTTCACTTTCCAAAGTCCATTTGATTGCCTGAATATAAGTTTGCTCCAAGTCCTTAGGCAGATTCTTTAATGCTTTGCGCACTGTGCTGGGTGTTCCACACCTCTTAAGTGCTCTCAGCTGACAGTCTACCCATCGGAATCTGTTACCATATCAGTCTCAAAAAAATCACATTCTAGAATCAAAACTTACTGTCCCTCTGCTTTTCCCTTCAAAGTGTTCATCACCTCGGTTTTCAGATCCCCCTTAAAATTGTATTTTTTAATTTCTTTCTCCAAATAGGTGGTGATATCTTGATCAACTTTAGCATCTTGACTGTTCAATGAAATATTAAGGTATTCCTTCAAAGTATTTCCCTCGGGACTGTTGCGGCTTGTGAAAAGAATGGACAGCCTGGTAGGCAGACTTTGCACCCATTCAACAACCTCTATTGTTTCATGACATTCATCCATAGCATCCAGCATGATATAACCCCTGCCAATGGTCTCAAAAATTGCCATCACTGTTGTGGCTAAGTCCTTTGTGGTAGGCGGGTACCCAGTGAGGCCTTGCCTAGTACAGTTATCAAACAGATCTTTTAGTGCTGAATGAATGCCCTCTTTATTGGCACCAACTCGGAGCAAGAGAGATTGCAAGCAGCCACGAAAACCAGTCTTTTGGCCCGTATTATCGCGAGAATCAAAGTAATGATACCACAGATTTTTTGGGGCTGCTTTTTGAAGATCTCGAATGATCATAGTGCTATCATAAAACAACTTTTTAATCAGTTCTGTGCTCCAAGCATCATTGAACTCACGATAAAATAGTCTTTCCTGAGCCAGCTTTAATAGGTTTCAGTGATGATTCATTGCAACATTTACATTCATCCATACCTTTACCTTGAATCCATAATGTACCTGAACTTTGCTTCCACTTTACATATTCAGGATGGCTTAGGATCCATTCTCCAGTACCCTCAACTCTTTTTTCATCTGCAACTAGAAAGTTTGTGGCACAATCAGGTGCATTTAGCCATCTTTGAATCTTTTCCTTTTCATCAGTTGCTGTAAAAAAGCCATTAATGAGTGCCAGCATGAAGTGGAATGTATAACCCACAAGCAACAATGAATGTTCCACCGTGTATGGCAAAATGGGAAGCATTTGTAAACATGCTATCATATATATCATCAGAGTGCTGATCTTGTAAAGTCTTGAAAGAGATATTCTTTGTTACCTTCCACTTTGATTGATCACTGGCATTTCCGAATCTCTGTGGAGCACGTGTATCAGTTATTATAAATGTATAACTTAGAATGTATCAAATTGACACACCGGCTGGGCAGTAAATCACTCATGATGGGGGGTGGCAGCAGCAGTCAAAGCTCGCCCTTATATACACTCAGTCCGGGACCCCATGATCACACCTTGAGTTCGCGGAATCAGAACTCCGAGTCTCACATGGCCAGGCCATTGGGCGCTTACTTCTACTAGTACTTGGTCAGTCTGGAACCCTTCACATTATCATTGATAATATCATAACATTGTATCAACCAAAAATTAAAGATAATATTCTAATGGAGTATGGCCTAACTTCACGGGAGCCCGACATCGACACCACCACTGCAATGATGCTGTTGTGGGCTAGATGATAGCGAGACAAATTTGTGGTCACCAACAAAGAACTTGGACTTCCTGTTGGGCTCGAGGATGCAGGGGAGGGACCTTTGATTAAGCAGAGTAGACGAATTGGGTGCATCGACAGGGAGCTAGAGGAAAGATTTGACGTTAGAGAGACGGTTCTCGGCAATAAAAAAACGCACCGAACATGTCAGAGTCGAGTCCGAACCAGCAGCGGCGGAGAAGTTCCCAAATTCCATGATACCAGACGCAGTCTATCCAAAAGTGACACTGTTTACAGCATCATCGAACACAAGAGATAAGTATTTGATGGCATCCTTGACAGGAATGACATCGGGTCCATGGGTATTACCTTCAATTTACCATCTTTTGCTTTGAGACCACGGCAGCAGAGCTATAAGCTAAAATGGAAGCGATGGAGAGCTAGAGAGTATCGATATCCTCGTATCGACAGTAAGAAAACTAGAGACCGTGAGGGTTTTCCGACTTGATAACCCTTGAGGTACGACGGGTGTCTGGCGATGGTCACATCGTTATCGTCGATGAAGAGCTAGGTGTTGTGATCCAACTTCTCTCGCTGCCTCAAATCTTCTTGAAGTCCAAATTCAATAGCTGGCTTGCAATTGGTCTGGCCGACAGTGGATCTCCCAGCGTAGCGTCCTTGTTAAATCCCGGTTGAATTTGAGAAGGTGACCGAGGAGGAGATCATGCAAGGACGTCGCTATCAAGCCTCCCACATTTTCGTTCTGCAAGATGGCCCAAGGCACAGCTAGTAGCCATGGCTAAGCTGGTACGGATCGGGGCAGAGATAGATGCCCGGGAAGATATTCGCGTTCGAGCTATGCATGGGGATGAGGAATACGATACGTGACAGGTCATCGCGACACTATTATCGATGGGAAAACAGTCAGCGGTGATGAAGATTTTGGGAAATCATTTTTGGTGGTTGAAAGAAGACATCATATGGGTAGATGATTATTTAGGTAGAAGTAGGAGAGTTGGCCCGAAGTCTCAGCCTCAACCGTCGGGTCACCGGAATGTGAGCGAACCCGGAATTCCAAGATCAACGGAAGGAATGACGAAATAACCATTCCCTCCAACGAAAGACTAACTATCCGTCGTTCGTTCAAGACGAGGCAAGGTCGCTTGGAGACCGGAGTAACAGGCGTAGAGGTTGAGTGGAGTTTACATTTGGATATATCGTCTATGGAAGAGCGAAAGACAGAAAGAAAGAACGGGCGCATACTTTCGTCCTAGAAGTCAAATTCGGTCGGAGACGAAACCCGGGCCCGTATAGATGCTGTTGGTGAATCAAGTCCCGAAGGTAAGGTCGTCGAACTAGCTAAATAACTCAAAGAAAAGAGCATGAAATAACATCATATTAGCATTCATACAAGCATTAAAACAAGAGCACTAAAACAGTAATAGTTCCGCGCACAGATATCCGCGATTCTGAAACATGGCTTCCGATGCAAAGGACTTGCCATAAGCCTCTATCTATCTTGCACTGTTGCATCCCTATCGCTCAATCATTCAACCACATGACCGCTTGTCCTACTCCTTCCGTTTCCAACACTGTTCGCATTCGTGGACTTCTCTTCCTGCAGAGCGGCCGCACCCGCAGGGTTACGCCAATTGTCATTCCCGTGGCGCGAGCTCCACCTGTACATGCCTTCTGCTGTTCACAGTAATTATAATCAGCGTTTAGCAACGGTCGCAAAAATCTTGGAAGATATGGTAGGAGGAAATTAGACTTACTAACGGCTATGCCAATGCAGAGAAGACCCAGCCAGACAAAGGCAAGAACATGGACCGTCTTGGAGCTTTGGAAGCCGTCTATCAGTGTCACAGAAAGATGGTCAGCCTTGGGCGGAGACATTGGAGAGACGCTGTGAACGTACGAGTTGTACCGCCGGGGATGTACAGCCCGAGTGGAACTAAAGATCGCGTGATCACTATGGCATGGGAAGAGAGGGAGAAGGAGACATACTGTTGACAAAGCCTAAAAGGAGGATTGTCCAGCCAAGGAGCCAGCTAAAAAAACAATTGCTATCTTCAGCAACGGCGGCTGCATGGGTTGAAGGAATGTGATGCTCACTGGGGCCGGTCAATGAAGGGGTGATCACGACGTTGTGTCGGATAACGATTATGGATCAAGGCCATCGTTAGACCACCCATAGCTTGCAGGAGGAATAGGATGGCTAATACAAGTCCGATCCTCTAATTGATCAAAACAAAGTTTGAATATCAGTGGACGCGCAAAGGCAGGAAGAATGTGGACAATGTCCGAGTCACCTTGTGCGCAGATTGAAACTGTTCGTCTCCTGAGATGAATATCGCGATCGTGAAACCGACAAGGAAAAATGCAAGGGCGAAGACATTCAAGAGGAGATGAACGGGGAAGAACCAAAGCTTCGGTCCAGAGAGGGGAAAGCGGCGAAGGTAGCGAGTGAGGATAGCTCTATTATGTATCAGCTTTAGAAGGACAGGAGGAGGAGCATATCATACGAGGCGGGCACGCTGAAACGTGGAAAATATTTAGTCAATGTTTCAGACGAGGTGCGCGATTGGACCACATACAAGACTCCGAATGCGAAGAACATCATGACACCATGAGTACGCTCCGCAGAACCAAGGGTCGGAGTATTGGGAGTAGCGCCGGAAGATGGGCTTTCAGGCATTATTATGGCGCAGAATTTAGGATGTAGGATGTAGATTTATGGGACACACCATGGACTTTATATCCCATACAGCCTGAGCACCGTGGAGCTTCGACATTGAGACTAGCGACGCTGAAACGTCATAGATGCTTCATTTTTGAAGGAGCAACCTATGCAAGTCGTGCGCCAAGCAGTGAAAAAGAACCTGTATGGAGAAAATGTTAAAACGCGGATGGCATGCTGTAACGCTCGTGCTCGGGTCGGAGTTCGAAATCCCCATTAGCCGACGCGCCTCCTTCAGAGGATAGGAGGTAGGTTTAGGTGAGAAGGTGAGAGAAGGTCGTTCAGTCATCGTGAGTAAAGGAAGTTGAACTTGAAGCTCTGTTCCGAGGAGAGATTTGTGCCAACGGCGGCTTATGTAACCAGGCAGGCAGCATTTCCTTTCCGAGATGCTTTTCCTTGCTTTGACCGGTTCACTACTTTACAGGCAATGTAGATAGTAAGACTCAGTAGAGCCATGGAGTCAACTAATCTCCTCAGTTAAACGTGTTAACAAGCGTTGAATTTGGGCATGTCGCAGCCTAGAGTGGCTGTTGGCATACAGCTTTAACGGATTCAGTACAGTACGACAGTACTGTAGTCAGAGCCTGAACTAAAGCCAAAAGTCAAACAATTATTGCACTCAGCAGAAAAAGGCATTGAAATACCTGTCGGTGAGTTTTTGGCGTTCAGTTACGAAGCATTTGACTGATTGACCACCGCAGGAGGACAAAACATTAACCCTGAAGGGCACCACAAAGGGTTTGACCTTGCCTTCATCGTAGAATTCAAGGTGATGACAAGCTCTAGAAAGCTCATCGAATCCTGACCACTTCTATAGTCTGTAGAAGCTCGAGACGAGTTCATTCCCGATGAGCATTACAATCAGTCAAGGTGACCTCCTACTGTACCCGTACTTGTGCGCATACTGTCGTCGTTGTCTTTCTAGAAAGTTGTCATGCAGTTCGCAGACGATCGTTTCCTATACGAATTCATCAAGGGCGATTATGGCTATTAGAAGGATAGGACGTCGTCCAAAGAAGGCCATCGTTTGTCATATCAAATGTAAAATTCTATTATTTAGAATCATAGCAGAATTTTGAACTATGAGGCTTCAGCTTCCGTCGCTCTTGATCTTCTCCTTTGAGATGAACCGAGTTCAACTAGAAGGAGCAGCCCGCAGAGAGATAACAGAAGGATGGGATATTGCACAAAAGCCTGGCCGCCGCTCCACGTAGCGGAGACCAAGAACCCAATCGACAAAAGTAACATGAACATGAACAGGTGGCCTGTCACCCCGTGGAACACAAGCGTGTACAGTGTTAAGCATAAACGTCCAAAAAGATCCAGGGAGCGTTGGGATGCGAGTAGGGTGAGCAGTGTGCTTGAGATGGGTGCCGAAATTGGTTATAACCAAAAAAAAACATGGCGTTTGCGATAAATTCAACCTCGGCAAGTACATCCCTCGGAAGACAGGAAACCTCGACCGCAGAGCGAGCAGGCTTGTGTGAACCAAAAACACCTGAGTAGATTCCGTTAGCAGCCGCAAAGTCGTTCATGTCTTCCAAAAACTTGACCGTAGTTTTCGTGACTTTGCCCAAGTCTGATCCATCTGCGTTAACCATACTAGTACTACTAGTAGTGGTTAAGTTCTTGAGAGCCTGGGTTGCCTGGTTTTCAAACCCTTCCATAATTCGACCGTTGGTGAATGCATCCAGAGACAAAGAGTAGACCTTCGACTTTGATAGCCTGAGAGTAAGGTCCAATCGTACTAGGAGCATCGGGAGTAGAGACCACATCATCAGGTGGGCGATAGCTCTTTCTCTCCAGCATCTATTTCATTTGCATATGTAAGTGCTTTCTCGAGAAAAAATATGTAGGTTCGCACTCACAAAATCTCGTAATCCTCCCGTACGTCGTGTTCCTCTCCAACGAAGGGTACATTGCAGCCTCCACTGTCGAAGAAGTGATTAAGAGTCAGTTCATACGGAATATAGCTGCAACGTACAGATGACAAGAAGTCTTCCAGGGATTACCGTTTACGATGGCCATTCCATGGTATAGTTTGGTACCTAGCAGTGTTAAGCATAAACGTCCAAAAGATCCAGGGAGCGTTGGGATGCGAGTAGGGTGAGCAGTGTGCTTGAGATGGGTGCCGAAATTGGTTATAACCAAAAAAAAAACATGGCGTTTGCGATAAATTCAACCTCGGCAAGTACATCCCTCGGAAGACAGGAAACCTCGACCGCAGAGCGAGCAGGCTTGTGTGAACCAAAAAACACCTGAGTAGATTCCGTTAGCAGCCGCAAAGTCGTTCATGTCTTCCAAAAACTTGACCGTAGTTTTCGTGACTTTGCCCAAGTCTGATCCATCTGCGTTAACCATACTAGTACTACTAGTAGTGGTTAAGTTCTTGAGAGCCTGGGTTGCCTGGTTTTCAAACCCTTCCATAATTCGACCGTTGGTGAATGCATCCAGAGACAAAGAGTAGACCTTCGACTTTGATAGCCTGAGAGTAAGGTCCAATCGTACTAGGAGCATCGGGAGTAGAGACCACATCATCAGGTGGGCGATAGCTCTTTCTCTCCAGCATCTATTTCATTTGCATATGTAAGTGCTTTCTCGAGAAAAAATATGTAGGTTCGCACTCACAAAATCTCGTAATCCTCCCGTACGTCGTGTTCCTCTCCAACGAAGGGTACATTGCAGCCCTCACTGTCGAAGAAGTGATTAAGAGTCAGTTCATACGGAATATAGCTGCAACGTACAGATGACAAGAAGTCTTTCCAGGGATTACCGTTTACGATGGCCATTCCATGGTATAGTTTGGTACCTAGAATCGACAAGGTTAGACTGACGAATGATGAGAATGAGTTCCACTCACCATCTTCCTCATAACTGCCCTCAATCGGCCTGCGTCCAGAGGGAATCTGTCCCTGCGAAGTACGAACAAGTTCCATCATATTCGAATTGAACCTCAATAATTCCTGAGATTCCAGCAAATCTGAATGAAGCACCATCACCCAATGCTACATGAAAATATTCACATATCGACTACGACGAGGAAGCTCCCTTCCGCCATACGGAACCATACATTTGGGATCAAGTGCAGGCGCAATCTTGCAAGGCTGCAGG
>ML770073.1:0-21349 GCA_009733575.1 Gymnopus androsaceus JB14
TGTTTGCAAGTTCACGGTAAGTCCAATCTATTGAACATCAGCAAAACCTGGATAATGGCCATAGCGGCCATAGTAAGCCATAGCATTTCATAGCAGCCATAGCGCTATGAAATGCTATGGCTTGCTATGACTTGCTATGGTTCCGTTGAGCACCTGTGCGATCAATGAACTGTCAAATGCAGCTGTCAACCCATTTCGGCATCTCATCATTTGTCCCTAGCGTGCTTTTCTGATGCGCACAGCGCGCCGCCACTACCATACTAGTCAAGCAACATAATTCTATTCTACCTACTTATGAACAAGGATCTGTGCGCTCCAATATACGGTAAATTTCATTATCACAGTATTTATTGAAGAGAAATTCTTCGTTCAAGTGAAAACTTGTAAATGAGGAAAATCGGTGATTAGCTTTCCCTCGAATGTGAGCAGTAAGATCAGCAAAAGCTCGGAATTGCGTCAATGGAATAATATCACCAAAAGGCTCCCCGTTGTTTCTTCTTGCCCGCCTCAGAACATAGCATCCTGTAAAATAATCAGGTATATGATTATCCCATGCGCTGAAAAGGGGAAGGTGTGCATATTTTGAAGGGGGAGGTTCTTGAGGAACTACGTCAAATCGTTCGCAATAGGCAAAAAATTGGTGCGTTCCAGGAATTGGTTTTGCTGGTTTCCTGGGCTGAATGGGGGAAAATATCATCCTGACTGCAACTACCGAGTGACCTTCGAAAAATGTGAGCTACCAGCAGCAACACTGGAGAGGTCGACCTACCATTCATTGAGCTCTGTGGCCAGCACTCATCAGGATTAATGTTTATAACAGCACAGTCCTGGCGCCCATAGATCCATGTTTCATTCGGTGGACATGCACATATGGTATATGGATCAGTTACTAGGTCTGCGTCGAAATACTGTTTTCCTTGTAGCACGAACTTGGACCAAACTTTGATTTTTGAGAAAGGAGGGTCGTCGCGGTTATTGCCTCTCCTTCCACCAACGGTAAACATCTTGGTCCCTTGTCGAAACCGATCCATGTAATCCTTGAACGCACCGGCAAGATCTGGAAGACGGAATTTTGCCATCGCCTCATCCCAGTCCAAGGTATGCTCATCAGGATCTCGAACAAGATGGAAAGCAGTACATCCTGAACCATCCGTAAAGGTTCGATGCGGTAGGAGAGACCTCGGGTTCTGAGCAGTAGACAGTGATCGATGGAAAAGGTCCGCTTTACGTCGTTTTGCCCCACCAAACTTCTTTGAGCCCGAGCTGAGATGAGCAACTAGTTGGGCTGATGATGACAGTAGCGTACATCTAGCCTCTTCATCTGGTGGGTCTTCATCTGGTGGGTCTTCAACCCCATCCTCAAGATCTAAATCCATGGCCTCAGCATCTCTCGCACATTCCTCCTCAAGGCGAAAGATAATTTTCGCCTCCTTGATAGCAGTCATTAGATCAAAGTTCCGTAGGCGGGCAAGCATATCCAGGTGACGAACAATTTGACGCTCGTAATCCTTATTATTCCCTGCTCGAGCTGGCTCCTTTACCAAGGTAATGTGGGCATGCTCGGTAACGTCAGCACTCCACTGAGAAACTGGGCCGGATGCAGCTATGCTAGGAACAATGCTCTGCATAAACTCGAGCTTGGGAATATGCCAGTTTTCGATAGGTTCCCCTTTTGTGTTTACCCGAGCGCCAACCTCCATCACCTCGTGCTTATGGTCATGGAATTCATCCAGAGCAAGCTGGATGCGGGCAGAAGAGTTATCACTGAATCGACCGCTGTTTCCAGAATACCGAATGTCCATCAGAGCACGTAGAACTATAAGGAATTGACGCGAAACAGCTCCAGCAATTGACGTGATCAGAGAGCTCTGAATGTCGCGCTGCGTTTTCCCAGTAACCTGCTTCAACATAGAGATTCCTTCGGGAAAGTGTCGGAAACCAACTCTGGGCTGACAAAGGCTGATGCGAAAATCCAGCTCACGGGCCCCCGCTGCTTGGATGCCCCATTTAAGGTCATGGTCAAAAAACATCTTGTGCCAGTGGTGGAGAGGCTCAGGGGTAAGGAACTCGAAGGGTTCGGCCAGTGGCCAATCCCGCCAGAATGGGTTAACGACCCCATTAGTACGAGCCTTTCGCGCTTCCTGCCAATAGGACTCGATGTTATCTGCAGCGACACCAATGTTGTCTATGGTTGCTAAGGTAGAGTCTGCTGTGCGAGAAGGGTGCCTATAGGAGTCGCCGTAGTCCTCGTAGATAGCAGTGGTGAACGGAGAAGTTTTCCCGCCCCCCCCAACACAGGCAATGAGCGATGCTTCAGGTGTATCAACGATAAAGCTAGCGCATGGGGTGAAGCAGAAGCGTAACTGGCCTACAGGGTCTGCCATCATGACGCCAACCTCTGCAGCCTTTTTCAAAGGTTCTAGGACAATGTCGAGAGATTGATGATAGAGTCTGTTTTCACAGACCCCATTCACCTCTTGTTTCGGATGGGTATATCGTGGTATTGGAATTAGGGCAAGAAGGTTAAAGAGGTGGTTCGAAGCCTTAGATCGCACTTCAGTATCGATGTTGGCCATGGAGATTAGAAGAGGGTGAGCAACGCGGTTCCCGGTGATTACTGATATGGTTGTTTTGTCAGAAGATAGTATCGTTCCTATGAGGGCAGCACCGGGAGGTATCTGATCCTGCTCCGAGGTAGTTAGATCAAGTCTCAGGTAAATAAAAAAAAAACAAGGACACATACCTGCATATTCCATGCCCTGTTTCCAGAAAGCCAAGACTCATAGACTCTCATAGTTTTGGCAGCAGTATTGAATATCTGCAAAGGTGTAAAGCTCAAGGAATCCTGAACCAGAGGGTTTCGCATAACATGCTGAAGGCATTCGATGGCATCGCGGTAGTAAAGAACCAGAGGGTTTTTGGAAGGAAACCCTGGCAGGGCAGGGATTACTTGGTATTTCCACTGTGGTACATCGGGAAGGAGATCTGCTCTAGATCGAAGCTCTTTAGATGTCTTGAAAGACAGGTTCATCTTCGCAACCTAAACGATTTTCAGATATTTTCCAAACTGAGAAGCATATAGGCGTACCAATTCAAGCTTCAGGAATTCATCGATATCTGCAAGGGAGAGAGGTGACTTGAGCAGATACTGCGCGAGCTCCCATTCAACCTTCGATGCCCAAGGGTAAAAAAGATTGTGTCTCCTCTGGTCTGAAAACCGGTCTTCATCGAACAAATCTAGTGCAGTTTTTCCATACCCTGGACGCAAGCAGCACCAGGATATTCAGTGCATAGTCCATCATCAGCGCACAGTCCATCGTCAGCGCATAGCCCATCATCAGCAGCTTCCGGGAGGCCACCATCCAAGCTGCCTGGTTCAAAATAATGCATGCCAACATCCTCATGGTGATCACCTTCGAAAGGTGGGGGGTTGTCTTGATTTATGTTGAGCATGGTGTTGTTCGAAGTGAGTGAAGACGGGCCCGACACAAACGTGGACAGAGGAACAAGACCAGGCCTGGTATTGCAGCGAGTTTGCTGGATGTGGCTGTTAATACCCTGCGAGGTACTAAGCTGGCGGCCACAGTAAGGACAGGAGAACAATTTCGATTTCTTCTTTCTCATGTTGATAGTAAGTAGCAAGAATATAAGTAGACGCCCAGCTCAACCCGCGGGCAAAATCTCTCACTGCGAGAGAAAAATTGCGAAATAAATTCGAAAAGCTACAAAAGCTACTATAATGTACAGCGATTATACGTAGATCTCAACAAAGCAGTAAAGCGCTTGAGCTACGCATGTATCTAGTGCAACGGTTGAGCCTTTAACATATCTGTGCCAGTTTGCCATAGCCCCTTCCTATATGCATTCCAAGCCTCCAGCTGCCCCGTCGAAGCCCTTGCTCTGAACTCTTTATCGGTCATAAAACCGTTATGGAAGTACCGAAGGTTACCTGAGGATGTGAAAAAGGCAGCGGAGTGGCGGCTTTCGTCAGGGCCAATAGGGACGTTAGCATGGCTAACCGTAGCTGAAGGAAAGAGGAAGCCACAGCCTGACGGAAATTCAACGACGATGCCTAGCTCCCACATGATAAGGTGTGCTCCGGTTTTATGGTTGAACGGCCCAAAGGCACCAACCCCACAGACGGCAAAAAAAATGTTCTTGAGGTCATTGTGCAGCTTGGTGCGTGCTCGCCCAAGATTAAGATGGCAGGCGGCAAACCCGACACCAGGAAAAATCGTCTTGAGGGCGGGGTTGTTGGTGGAAAGATGATGGTGGAGGTTGGAAAGAAGGCGATGGATCTGCGGAAAGAAGACCTGCAGGCCACCTAGAAAGAATTCAGAGCTGGAGGAGGGATTGAGGAGCCAAACGTACGATCCATGAACCGCGCAAAGCGCTGCATATATGGGTCCCCCAGCACCTTGTCCAGTATGGCAGCATTGTGTTTAGACATTGCAAAATTCATGGGCTCCTGCTGGCCCCCACCAAAGGAATAGCCACACGGCATACTCAAGTAGTCGCCCCGGTGGTGGTTCCTGCACTTGGCAGGGGGCTTCAGCTGCAGGATTGCCCAGTCTAAGATCCTCACAACCCCTTCCATCACCTCCTGCCAGCCAGTCGGTCGGGCCAAAAATGCAGCAAGGTGGTAGCCATCGGGACTTCGGAAGAGGCGAGACACACTTGGGAAGGGGATCAGCTAAGCAGGGCAGGGGCGCAAGGAAGGGAAGAAGGCATACCTGGGGTCAGAAGATACAAGGGTAAGTCCAGAGATTGAAAAGACGTCGGGAACGGATAGGATGGTTGGATAGGGGGCAACCCGAGGACCCGTCCACCCCGTTGACCTTGAAGGCAGCTGAAAGGTAACGGTGACAGCGGCGGCTATGGTGGCCCGGGACTTTACCAGCACCACCTGTTTGAGCGTAGTCCCTGCCTCCACCTGGATCCTGCATCGCTCTTCACCCCGCTTTTGGCGCTTTCGGTAGGTGTCCTTGAGCTTCTTACGCTCCTTGGCACTCAGCGACACGTCCGCAACATACAGCGCACGCTTTGGTGCACCAGAGGGTGGAGGTGGTGGAAGCGGCTGAAGGAGGTTGGAGAGTGGGTTGAAGCCAGGGATGGCAGCTGAGGAAGAAGCGGCATGGCGTGGCAGGGAACCAAGCTCCTCAAACTCCTCAAACTCTCACTCCTCAAAACCCGAGCCCCAGGCAAGGTCGGCAGAGGCCTGAGCCTCAATGAACAGCTCCCGGACGTTGACCCTAACTACGAAGTCCTGTGCGCGGAGCGAGCGGGGGTTGAACTCGTGGTGGCTGCGCGTAACGTGGTACCCTGGAAATCAAACGTGTCAGCGGTGTTGGGAGCAGTGGGGCATATGCTATGGGCCAAGCAACACGGTATGTCTGATTTAAAAAGGCCATCCTCGGCGTCCCCAGACGTCGGGGTCGCCTAACGATGACCAGTGGCACGCGAACGAAAGGGCTGAAAGGTGGTGGGGTAGAGACCAACATACCGGATATATCCGAGACACCACCGGGTGCAGAGGCCTGCAACAACTCCAGCTCAGTGGCTTTGCGTTTCCGAGGCATCATGGGAGAAGGGAAGTTCGTTTGTTTGGCGCACACGCCCACACCGTATCCTTGCCCATGTGACTTCCCACGCTGGCGCAACGCGTCTCACAACCACAGCTTAGCACGGAGGTAGGTTTTAACAGCGATAGTACCTTTAACAATAGAGATTTTGGTATTGGTTTCATGAATTTGAATATTTTATGAAGGTTATAAATGAATATATCAATAGGTAGTCGCGAAAGTGCAATACCTTGTGTTTTACTCCGTATTCTAACATGCCCAGTAGCGCCCCCAGTCCCCAGCCCCCGTCCGTTCGATACTGGGATTCGCCGGTGCATCTTCACCTAAAGAACGCTAGATGAGAAACTGCCAACCTCAACAGACCAAAAAAAAAATCCCACCAAACAGACTCCTTGCATACATGTTGGCAGGTAAAAGGTCGCAATCCCCGGAGAGTGCGCCTTCTGGGGTCAAGCACGACGTGTTAGTGGATTTCATGACGTGTTTGAGATACTCCCGTGGATCACTATTGAAATTAGTCATAAGAATAATTCAACTGAAGCAGTAGCCAAACTCACGAAACAGAACTGTTCACGTTGACGCGATTCTAAGGAAACCGCTCCTTGAAGCCAGGTTATAAGAGAAAGCATCATGAATCAAGGGACGTGCTGACGATAACGCGTGACTGCGCGCGCTACCTTACACTCTGCACGTCGAGTACGATTATGAGGGGTCTTGGAAGGAAAGCGAACCGGGAGGGGTGATGAAATGGAGAGGAAGGTGTTCCCAACGTAAGCATGAGGTGAGGGATGGATGCAACGGCGATATAACACATGGAGTTACAAGTTGAACAAGAAGACCAACCTACCCGTCAGCGGGTGCTTCGGATGCTTCTTCCTTTTCTGCGGGTTTGTCGGCTGGTGATAGATGTCAGCTCGATCCTTCGAATGGAAAATGAAAAGGACGTACCAGAGTCCTGCATGTCAGAGGTCCAGGGAGTAAGGTTGTCCCTGAGTAGTTGCATGATGAGAGTCGAGCCCTTGTAGCTCTCTTCCGAGAGGGTGTCGAGCTCGGCGATAGCATCATCGAATGCTTGCTTGGCAAGATGGCATGCACGGTCGGGGCTGTTGAGGATTTCGTGGTAAAAGACGGAGAAGTTCAATGCGAGACCGAGACGGATAGGGTGCGCAGGTGGAAGTCCAGCGACAGCAACGTCAGAAGCAGCTTTGTAAGCCTCGAGAGACTTGTCCGCGCTCTCCTTCCGCTTGTCACCGGTAGCGAATTCGGCGAGATAATGGTGTTAGTCACCCACCCTAGAACGACGTCAAAAAATGACAGCAGAGGCGAAAAGGAAATATTGCGTACATCTCGTGGTAGAAGACCTTCGACTCCCCTGAGGCTGCGGAGGGAATAAGGTGCTTGTCAAGAACATCGAGAATGTCCTCGCGGATCTTTGCGAGTTCGGTCTCAACCTTCTCCCCGTAACCCTTCACCATAGACACCTGAGCCTCGTTGCCTTTGGACTCTTCCTTCTGCTCAACCGACGAAACGATTCTCCATGAAGCACGACAAGCACCGATTACGTTCTTGTACGCGACAGAAAGCAAATTCCGTTCCTCAACGGTGAATTCCTGGTCCGACGAAGCCATGCGCTTCATGTTCTCAACGATCTCTGAACAAAGGACGGGTTCAACAAAGGTCGATGAAAGCAATAGTAGCAAGCAGTCGTACCTTCATAGCGCTCAGCCTGTTTGGTAACGCTGGGACGCCATCATGATTCCCCAAAATCCATTCAACAACTTTGCGGAGATCGTAGTGGCTGTCGGCAGCCACGAGCGGTGAGAGACGTCTTTGGAGGCTAGTAACGGTAGATCGAAAAGCCCCGTTAAGTGCAAGCAAGGTATAGGTAGTATAGAACACATTCCTTTGCTAGATGAAGAGAGGTCCGATTCCACTAGAGTTAGCATTATATGGTAAAGAAAGTATATCCGGCAAAGCAAGCGGGCGTATCGATATTGCAAATGAGAGAGTATTCGATGATTATAGACGGTGGTTGCATATTTGTATATTACCGTTGAGATTCATGCGATAGTAAGCGAGGAGATTATTGGGATGCGTATTTTTGTACAAGTCGTTCAACTAGTCACGACAAAGGTTAGAGTTTTTTAACAACAGAATAGGAAAGAAACGCACTCGAAACTAAATTTTTATTGTAACCTTGAGAAAATCGACGCAAAGTAGCAAGTTGAGAACCAATCTGAGAAATGAGGGTATCGCGTTGATCTGGCTCGGCAACAACCACAGCGCGCTGCAAGACATAGTCTGAGGTACAGCATTAGCATCGAAACACAAATCACACTCGACACAATACGTACTGGGGCTGCGAGAAATCCTTCAAGCGAGAGCTCTGAGTAGCATCCTCATCTTGCATGCTACTGGCTGGTCGGGAGGAAGAGGTCCAGCTTTCACGGATTGTTCCACGGTAGCCGGGGTCAGTTTGGGAAGAAGGAATGTCAGAGGCGGAGGCGGGATTGCGTTGAGAAGGGGAGCCAGGACCCCACAACTAAAAGAAATTATGAATAACGAAGAAATAAACGAGATTTACGCGTCATTCTCACCTCCCAGCCCGAGTTGTAGCCTACAAGACCAGGTCCACCAGCTACACTCACACCAAGCATATTTCCGGAGGTCGTTGGGGTAATCCGTCGGTTGGAGTGAGATTGCTGAAGGGCCAATAGTTAACCGGGAATTCAAGACGGAATAGCGTGTCGGTACAAACATTGGTGAGGGTATTGGGGAGTGAGTGCCAGATCTAGGAGACGAGCCAGAGGGTTTTCGCGATGAATCCATCGGGAAGTTGAGAAAGAACCATGGGAGACGTAGGAGGGGGAAACGTTATGCCTTTCTGGGGAGGTCCGGCGGTGTAAAAGTATTGAGATGCTGGAGGACGAGGGTGTCCGGAATCGTAGAACGCGTTCGACTGATGATGAACGCCATTGGAAGGAGCGGGAACCAAACCTTGAGGGGGAATGTTGGAGTAGGTATGAGCAGCGGGTCTGTAGACGGTCGTTGGGTCCAGCGGCCTGTGCTCATAGCCGTACCGGAACAGGCAAGAGCCGGGTAGGGCGAGGAGTTAGGATTAGGCGTGGTTGAGGTACATGGTGGTCGCTGAAGTCGATAGCGCCCATTCGGCGCTTATTGCAACTTCCGATGAGCCGGATCACCCAACCCGTCTAACCACAACCACGACATGCTCAGTCAACAACTCGAAGGTGCACCCACCTACCGCGAGAAGCCACGCCAGCAGCTTGAAGGTGTGGCTTTATCAGGACCTATTTCATCCTGATGCTGACCGGTACTTTGTAAACAGGGCTATTTTTCGCTAAAGACATCTCAACCTTCATTCAAAAAGAACTCGAAGATTCAATGGTAACGCCAGATTCTCCTTCAAATTTTGATTCTCCTCTCAGGAATTTTTTTCCCCTTCAATCACTACAGACCAACTTCGAGCTATCTGTTGAAGAAGCTGCTATCATTGCCAGGCTTGCGCGCCAACAGCAGTGGCTCTTCGACGACGAAAACAAGATGCTCCAGCACAAAGTCTTGATAACTAAAACACTTCTTGAACTACATCAACAGCGCATGAACCAGGTCCAGCAACAGGCGGGCCAGGCTGCAGACATAGAGCTAAAGGTAGAAGATTATATCCACCGTGTTAGAACAACAAGTATGCAGTCTACTTTCTGATTGCGTCCTTCACTAACTTTCCTTGCAATGCGCAGAGGGCCCAAATGCACAACCTAAAGTCAATTTGGAGCCCGATACCGATGCAGAGCCACCGTTCGACTCAGAGCCCGATACAGATGCAGAGTCGTCTGATTCAGAGGTGGAAGACTGGGAGATGGACCAGAACGAGGAGAATTTTGTGGTTACGTGCAAAGATAGTAAGCTTCATGCTCCATATTCTGACTTTTTGGTTGATTGCATGTGCAGATATGTACACCGTTAGCAACGGGACTGTGAGCTGCTCCGTGCTCTTGG
The DNA here is from genome assembly GCA_009733575.1 of Gymnopus androsaceus JB14. Taxonomy (NCBI): domain Eukaryota; kingdom Fungi; phylum Basidiomycota; class Agaricomycetes; order Agaricales; family Omphalotaceae; genus Gymnopus; species Gymnopus androsaceus. Next base: position 9,603 of record ML770073.1, read on the forward strand.
ACTGATGAGCTGGCGTCCCAAACGAACGTAGTTTAGTATCTTCAACCTGTTGTAAATGTAATGCTGTGGTATCGCTTGGAATGTAGGTCTTTATAGGAGTGTTTTCTAGTGCTGTAGTACTACGCCTCCAAGTTCTTGAGTCTGCCATCCATTTGCCGTGTCCCGAAAATAGGATCACAGCACATGTTTGGTTCAGATTGGACCCACAAACGAGCGCGCTCTTTCCCTCACCAGTACCATCTTCCCCTTAGAATGACTGGCAGAGGAAGGCCTAAAAATCCAGGTAGGTTGCAAAATGCTGTGACGAACAAGTGTTAACCAATTTATTGCAGCTCAAAACCCAGCCCAGAATGGAAATACCACCAGTGGCACAGGCTGAGTAATCCGATTTTCGCCTTCCTAAATTTCTATAACTAAAAACTCCTTCCATCGCTAGCCGGTTCGAGCAGGTGCAGGAACAGGCGGAGCTCGTGCTCAACTGGAGAAAACTGGTGAGAAGCTGACCAGCCGAAGCCAACATGCAGCGGGTAGGAGGAATATCGACAGCGTGGATCTTTCTCAGCCTGTGAATACCATGGCCCCGCCGCTGAAGCCAGTTCGACGCCGAGTGAGTATCCCTTACATACTAGCGTTTTTCTCATTCTAAAACATGCCGTGGCAGTCTAACAAAACTCAGCCACCTCAAGCTGAAGCAAGACCTGCCCGATCCGTTCCTAGGCCAGATATGGCAGCAACCTCTGCTGGTTCAGCTGCCCATGAAAGCGTAAGAGTTTGAAGCTGTTTCTTCTCACAAATGCTCACTACGGCCTGAAAGTACTCTTCAGACGCCATCGGTAAGTGCAGTAAACACCATTTCTATCTGGGCCAGTAAACGAGCCTCTTCAAGGCACTTCCCCATATGATGATCGCATGCTGAATTCTGGCTGGAATCCTGGAATGGGCGGTAGGTCGTATGCTGGTGTTCATCGCGACTATAGCATGGGTGGTGCAACGGGATACAACATGGGTATGGGCGGCATGGGTGGCATGATGGCCAGCGGCATGGGTGGAGGTATGGGCGGCGGTGGTATGGGCGGTGGTGGTATGGGCGGCGGCAGTGGTACTATGGGCATGGGTAACATGGCTGGTGGAATGCTGGGAATGGTTAACACGGGTGGAGGTATGGGTAACATGGGTGGCGACTTTGGAGGCATAGCTGGAGGAATGCGTGGCGATTTTGGCAGTTTGGGTGGCGATTTCCGAGGTATAGGTAGTGGCTTTGGAGCTGGAACTGGGTGGGCGAATAACGGTGCTGGAACGGGTGGAGGATGGGATAATGAGTTTGATTTTGAAAAAGGTCGATCTTTGCGTTTATATTTTTTTTGCCTTGATGGTGACCTATCCAAGGTATTGGCAGGAATGAAGTTGATGAGGTATCCGAAGGCGAAGAAGAGAGACGTGCTGAAAGGTCGCTGCATGGAATTGTAAGTCTACTGTCTTCCGTTGGCAGATAGCTGACATCTTGGAATAGGACGTTGTAGAGGAGCACCATCAACGAAACCGATTCCCTCAAGTTCCCGACCCAAACGTTCTTGTCCAGCACGCTCAGCTACAGCAGTTCGATGGATTGGACGACGAAGAAATTATCAATGATCCCGAAGCCGACCTCGATGGCGATGGTGAATTTGAGGGCGATGGGGACCAGACTCAGACGCTACCACCTGCAGCCTCTGCAGGGTATTGTAGGTTTTTTGATTAGCCAGAAGACGCCATAATTGGCAAAATCAAAAATATGCTCCAATAACATGGACAAAGCAGTAAAGTAGAAGTTTAACCCCGAAAAGACAATACTGGGTCAACGAACACGGTGGAATTGTTAACGTGGAAAATCGCATCTACATCCCAAAGAACCGAGAGTTACCGAGAGAAATCATACAAAAAACCATGGACTGCCAATCCTCCGGAGGACATCCCGGGTCAGTACACAAACATGGGCACGGTTAGTCCAACTCGTAAACTACTGGTGGGCCAGGAATAGGAAACGACCATCGATGTACATAAAAGGATGTGAAAAAATGCAAACCAACCACCGAAAATCATCGAAAATACAACCTGTTGGACATCCTTAATCCCCCCATAACGTACCATCCGCGGACCTGGGAATTGTAAGGAGTAAGTTTGATCGGAAAATTAAGCCAGAAGCAGGAGGATTTGATGCATTGGCCAGTATTCGCCGAATCACTATACAAAGCGAATTAAGACTTCTCGACTCCATATGTCATCTAACGTCAGAAGGCATCGGCAAGAATGTATAGAGAAAAAGAATCTTTCCTATTCATGGCCTTTCCGAAAGATTGTACATGATCAGAGGTCCACCATTCCCCTCCCCCAGGTTTTTATGAAAGAACTTTATAAACAACTCCGGAATCGAAAGCAAAACTTTACAAACGGCAATATCATCCTCAGACTAAATGGACAAACCGAAAGAACAAACCAAGAACACCGAACATTAATCTCTCGTTTGTTCATCAATTACCCATCAGTCCAGATTGGGCACGAATGGTTACCACAGCCCGAGTTTGCGTATAACGATCGAGTACACTCGCCACGAAAGTCACTCCCCCTTCTTCGCCGACATGGGTCGTCATCCTGAATAAAGCACTGGCACTAAAAGAAAATCATTTAATCCATCCGCCCCAAGAGTTTGCCGACAGCATGAGGAAAGCTTACGAGAACGAAGTAGGATCAGCGCTAAAGAAAAGCGGCTGAAGACATGCTCTTTATTTATGACAAAAAACATACAAGTCAAGAGAATACAAAGTTGGAGAGAAAGGTATGGCTCGGAAGGGATAAACATTACGACAAGTCGTCCAATGAAGAAATTGGATGACAACGTTTTGGACCCTTTCGAAGTACTAGAGAAAGTTGGGCCGTAGTTCCATATAACTCAAAATCCCAAAACATGGGAAACGTTCATGTCAACGTTTTCATACGAAGTTCTCCTCACCCATGCATTTCATCTCACCAATTTCCAAACCAACCCCCGAACACCAATCCACCTCCTGTAGAAGTCCGAAGGAGAAGAACCAGAATACGAAGTCGAAGAATAGTCGATTCGAAGGAAAATAAAAGAAGCAAGAAGGTGTCCGTATAAGGTCAAGTGGAAAGGATATGGACCAACATGAAATGGATGGGAACCCAGTATCAAATCTCCGACAAAGCAAAAGATGCTATCAGGATTTTCATAACAGAAATCCTTCGAACCACGCTCAAAAGACATTCGAAAACCCGAAATACCTATGTCATTATTTCCTAACCACCTTTTCCGTCCCATCCCCGAATCACTAACGACACCCGTTCCAACTTCCATACCAACTGAATCAATGACAGCAAAGCTTGCACGATGTGGAAATCGTGTCCTAAAGAGGGGTTAATGTTACAAACATTCTTATCTTACAAACACATGGTATTATTCCTTATCATTTTCCTTTGTTTACTCCTTGTAATATCTACATAAGGCGCGCGCTTGTTTAGGACGCGGGCTATACTAATTAAAGTTCTGTCGATCAGAGTATGATTGTTTCCGATCATAACACATGCTAACATGTCCATACTCGTACGATCGACCTATCTTACTTATTGTCGTTTACTTGTTGGTCTTTTATCGTTTCACGCATTGTTACCCGCACGGTTAGGGTCAAGGGTGTAGGGCTTAGGGGTTTGTACTTTAGTATATATAGTAGTTGTACTGTAAGTATAGTTCCTTAGCTTCAATCTCGTCAATACCTCCTAGTTCTCAATATCATCTTCTCTTTTCCTCATCGTTATTGTCTTTGCCTAAGTCAGAAGTCGTGACGCCTGGTACCTCGTGTTGTGGGGAACTAGTCGCTGACAGCAGGGAACGAGGCCCATTCAAGTGTTTCGGGTGTGGACAACCCGGACATATGAAGAGGGATTGCCCGAATAAAGAGAAACGATACGCCAGGCATTTACAACGTTGAATGAGGAAGATCAGGCAGAGCTGGAAGCTCTGGGGTTTTGTGAAATCTCAACAGTGAACACAGGTCCTGTTGAGTCTCAGTCAGTTTCGGACATGGACAGCTCTATATATGTAGATAGTGGTATTTCATACACGATAAATACACATGAATCTACTCCCATTTTGCCATCTCCAAAAAAGACTGAAAACCCTGTAAGGTTCGCTCTGAATTCTTCAGAGTGGTTGGTTAACTGCATACGGACATCGAATGACTCTCGAGCAATCGGAGAATTACGGACTTGGGTCCCTAACAACCGACGAAGAGAAATATCGGATCAAACGGTAATGGAAATAAGGAAATTGTCAGTACCAGATGCAATTGAAGCAATCAATAACTTCAAAACGTAAACGCTTCGTAAGAGGTACAAAAGGCAAAGACCTTAAACTATCGGTCATAATTGAGGACATTACGAAAGGCAATCAAATAGAAGCAGATGCGCTTTTAGATTGCGGAGCAACCGGATCATGTATCAATAAAGAATTTGTTGAAAAGCATAACATCCCAATCCGAAAACTCCCAATCAAAATCGCTGTATACAATGCCGATGGTACTTTAAATGCCGGTGGATCAATTGAAGCAATGGCAGAAGTTCGTCTAGTCATCGGAGACCATGTAGAAAGAATAGAATTCGGGGTTACCAACCTTGGGAATACTGATATATTCATCGGTCTCGACTGGCTCAGAGAACATAATCCTAGCACAGACTGGACTAATTCTACCGTTACATTCGACCGTTGCCCCACCCGTTGTGGTTATGTACCCTGGTGGCTAAATCCAGAAGAAGGAACTTCGCTCAATCGCCTAGAAGAAGGAGAAAGACTTTTCATATTCGACTGGGAAGGTTATATCAAAGATCATGGACACATACGAGCTATGTCAGAACCTTCTACAACAGATCAATATGTTAAAGAACATCCTGCCGTATTCAATAAACAAGGATTTGATGAACTTCCTAAGCGACGACCATGGGATCATGCAATTGAACTCACACCTGGTTCTAATGCTGTCGACTGCAAAGTATACCCTCTGAATCTTGATGAACAAAAAGCATTGGATGAGTTCTTAGAAGAAAACTTACGATCAGGACGTATTTGCCCATCAAACTCTCCAATGGCTTCACCATTCTTCTTTGTCAAGAAAAAAGATGGTACCTTACGACCGGTTCAGGACTATAGGAAACTCAACGATATGATGATCAAAAATCGTTATCCACTTCCTTTAATCCAAGAACTAATCGATAAGCTTAAAGACGCTAAGGTTTTTTACAAAGATGGACATTCAATGGGGATACAACAATATTCGGATCAAGGATGGTGATGAGTGGAAAGCTGCATTTAGAACTAACCAAGGACTGTTCGAACCAATGGTTATGTTCTTTGGTCTCACAAACTCCCCCGCAACATTCCAAGCATTTATGAATCACATCCTGAAACGTCTCATTGATGAAGGACACGTAATCGTATATATGGACGATATTCTTGTATTCACAAATACCATTGAAGAACATCGTCGCATTGTGCATGAAGTCCTTAAAATCCTTGAAGAAAACGGTCTATACCTGAAACCGGAAAAGTGTACATTCGAATCACCTCATGTCGACTATCTTGGAATCATTGTCGGAAACGGACAAGTGAAAATGGACCCAAAGAAAGTCGAAGCAGTCAAGGACTGGCCAATCCCAAAGAGGAAACGAGATATACAATCCTTTTTAGGATTTTGTAACTTCTTTAGACGCTTCATTCGAGGGTTCAGTCACGTTGCCAGACCACTTAGCAAACTCACCGGGAATACAGAATGGTCATGGGGTCCTGAAGAGTGTCAAGCCTTCGAAACTCTAAAGACACGAATTGCTGAAGACGTTACACTAGTAATTCCCTTAGACAATGGGAAATTCCAAGTAGAAGCCGATTCATCCGACTTTGCCAATGGTGCTATACTATCCCAACAGGTTGAAGGAAAATGGAGACGGTAGCCTTTAGATCTCGCTCGCTCAATGACGTTGAACGAAATTACGAGATTTATGATAAAGAAATGATGGCTATTATGGATTCACTATCGGAATGGCGCCAATACCTTATGGGCGCTCGAGAACCATTTGAAATATGGACCGATCACCAAAATCTCCAGTATTTCCGTAAACCCCAGAAACTCAATCGACGACAAGCACGTTGGGTTACAGAACTATCTGAGTACGAATTCGTCCTTCATCACAAACCAGGAACTTCCATGGGAAAAGCTGATGCTTTGTCAAGGATGACAAACCTTGAGACGGGGATGAATGACAACAAAGACATCATTGTTCTAAAACCCGAATTTTTCATCAATATAATCCGTGAAACCGAGAGTCCAGAAGACGCCATAATTGACAAAATCAAAAAATATGTCAATAACATGGACAAAGCAGTAGTAGAAGCTTTAAACGGAAAAGACAAATACTGGGTCAACGAACACGGTGGAATTGTTACGTGGAAAAATCGCATCTACATCCCAAAGAACCGAGAGTTACGAGGAGAAATCATACAAAAACACCATGACTCAATCCTCGGAGGACATCCGGGTCAGTACAAAACATGGGAGTTAGTCACTCGTAACTACTGGTGGCCAGGAATAGGAAACGACATCCGAATGTACATAAAAGGATGTGAAAAATGCCAAACCACGAAAATCCATCGAAATAAACCTGTTGGACATCTTAATCCCCATAACGTACCATCCGGACCCTGGGAATTCGTAGGAGTAGATTTGATCGGAAAATTACCAGAAGCAGGAGGATTTGATGCCATTGCAGTATTCGCCGATCACTATACAAAGCGAATTAGACTTCTCCCGACTCATATGTCATTAACGTCAGAAGGCATGGCAAGAATGTATAGAGAAAAGATCTTTCCTATTCATGGCCTTTTCCGAAAGATTGTACATGATCGAGGTCCACAATTCCACTCAGGTTTTATGAAAGAACTTTATAAACAACTCGGAATCGAAGCAAACTTTACAACGGCATATCATCCTCAGACTAATGGACAAACCGAAAGAACAAACCAAGAAACCGAACATTATCTTCGTTTGTTCATCAATTACCATCAGTCAGATTGGCACGAATGGTTACCCACAGCCGAGTTTGCGTATAACGATCGAGTACACTCCGCCACGAAAGTCACTCCCTTCTTCGCCGACATGGGTCGTCATCCCTATAAAGGCACTGCACCTAAAGAAAAATCATTTAATCCATCCGCCCAAGAGTTTGCCGACAGCATGAGGAAAGTACGAGACGAAGTAGGATCAGCGCTAAAGAAAGCGGCTGAAGACATGACTCGTTATTATGACAAAAAACATAGCAAGTCAAGAGAATACAAAGTTGGAGAGAAGGTATGGCTCGAAGGGATAAACATTACGACAAGTCGTCCAATGAAGAAATTGGATGACAAACGTTTTGGACCTTTCGAAGTACTAGAGAAAGTGGGCCGTAGTTCATATAAACTCAAAATCCCAAAAACATGGAGAAACGTTCATAACGTTTTCAACGAAGTTCTCCTCACACCATATCATCCTCCACAATTTCCAAACCAACCCCGAAACACCAATCCACCTCCTGTAGAAGTCGAAGGAGAAGAACCAGAATACGAAGTCGAAGAAATAGTCGATTCGAAGGAAAATAAAAGAAGCAAGAAGGTGTCGTATAAGGTCAAGTGGAAAGGATATGGACCACATGAAATGACATGGGAACCAGTATCAAATCTCGACAAAGCAAAAGATGCTATCAAGGATTTTCATAACAGAAATCCTTCGAAACCACGCTCAAAAGACATTCGAAAACTCGAAATACCTATGTCATTATTTCCTAAACACCTTTTCCGTCCCATCCCCGAATCACTAACGACACCCGTTCCAACTTCCATACCAACTGAATCAATGACAGCAAAGCTTGCACGATGTGGAAATCGTGTCCTAAAGAGGGGGTAATGTTACAAACATTCTTATCTTATCAAACACATGGTATTATTCCTTATCATTTTCCTTTGTTTACTCTTGTATATCTACATAAGCGCGCGCTTGTTTAGACGCGCGGCTATACTAATTAAAGTTCTGTCGATCAGAGTATGATTGTTTCCGATCATAACACATGCTAACATGTCCATACTCGTACGATCGACCTATCATTACTTATTGTCGTTTACTTGTTGTCTTTTATCGTTTCACGCATTGTTACCGCACGGTTAGGGTACAGGGTGTAGGGCTTAGGGTTTGTACTTTAGTATATATAGTAGTTGTAGCTGTAGTATAGTCCTTAGCTTCAATCTCGTCAATACCTCCTAGTTCTCAATATCATCTTCTCTTTTCCTCATCGTTATTGTCTTTGCCTAAGTCAGAAGTCGTGACGCCTGGTACCTCGTGTTGTGGGGAACTAGTCGCTGACAGGATCTTTCTCAGCCTGTGAATACCATGGCCCCGCTGCTGAAGCCAGTTCGGCGCCGAGTGAGTATCCCTTACATACTAGCGTTTTTCTCATTCTAAAACATGCCGTGGCAGTCTAACAAAACTCAGCCACCTCAAGCTGAAGCAAGACCTGCCCGATCCGTTCCTAGGCCAGATATGGCAGCAACCTCTGCTGGTTCAGCTGCCCATGAAAGCGTAAGAGTTTGAAGCTGTTTCTTTTCACAAATGCTCACTACGGCCTGAAAGTACTCTTCAGACGCCATCGGTAAGTGCAGTAAACACCATTTCTATCTGGGCCAGTAAACGAGCCTCTTCAAGGCACTTCCCCATATGATGATCGCATGCTGAATTCTGGCTGGAATCCTGGAATGGGCGGTAGGTCGTATGCTGGTGTTCATCGCGACTATAGCATGGGTGGTGCAACGGGATACAACATGGGTATGGGCGGCATGGGTGGCATGATGGCCAGCGGCATGGGTGGAGGTATGGGCGGCGGTGGTATGGGCGGTGGTGGTATGGGCGGCGGCAGTGGTACTATGGGCATGGGTAACATGGCTGGCGGAATGCTGGGAATGGTTAACACGGGTGGAGGTATGGGTAACATGGGTGGCGACTTTGGAGGCATAGCTGGAGGAATGCATGGCGATTTTGGCAGTTTGGGTGGCGATTTCCGAGGTATAGGTAGTGGCTTTGGAGCTGGAACTGGGTGGGCGAATAACGGTGCTGGAACGGGTGGAGGATGGGATAATGAGTTTGATTTTGAAAAAGGTCGATCTTTGCGTTTATATTTTTTTTGCCTTGATGGTGACCTATCCAAGGTATTGGCAGGAATGAAGTTGATGAGGTATCCGAAGGCGAAGAAGAGAGACGTGCTGAAAGGTCGCTGCATGGAATTGTAAGTCTACCGTCTTCCGTTGGCAGATAGCTGACGTCTTGGAATAGGACGTTGTAGAGGAGCACCATCAATGAAACCGATTCCCTCAAGTTCCCGACCCAAACGTTCTTGTCCAGCACGCTCAGCTACAGCAGTTCGATGGATTGGACGACGAAGAAATTATCAATGATCCTGAAGCCGACCTCGATGGCGATGGTGAATTTGAGGGCGATGGGGACCAGACTCAGACGCTACCACCTGCAGCCTCTGCAGGGTATTGTAGGTTTTTTGATTAGCTTTGTAGATGGAAGCTAAATGCTATGATAGGTTACTCTACTGCTATCCCACAGCAGAGCCCATCTTCGGGTGAGCTTTTATTTTTGTCCACTTAAATTGCCTGACTTTTTTTTTTTTTTTTTTTGGTAGCTGCATCTACCTATTTTTCGTCTGCAGCTCCATCTGGAGCTCAATCAAGGGTTCCGTCAGCGGTCCAATCTCACCATTCCTCAATTGGCCCATCGAGGATCCCATCTTCAAGCCAGTCAATCGTTCCATCCACAACCCATCAAACCCATCTAGGTCTTCATCCAGGGCACCAAGGTCAACAAGTTCTGCACAGAACGCGCCTTCGAGTAAGCTATTTCTTTGACTCACAAATTTTGTGCTGCATCGACTTGCACTTTTAGATGACCTGGAGCCGGACGCCAATGGCAGACGATCCAAAAGATATACGAACAAGCCATATGCCAAGGAATCAGTAAACCCTAAGCTTCAAGCATTCTATAAAGGATCCGATATCCGACTGATTAAAATTGCACTCAGCCATATGTATCTGCACATGTCTCTCGAGCAACCATTTCCCAGAAATTCGAACAAAGCTCTTTTTAACGGATTTATACAGCAAGCAATACACGCATTGGCCGCAGAAGATGTTGCAGTCAGCCAAGGTAAACGCCCTTTCTCATTCTTTCCGTCCCGACTCAAAGATGCTGCTGTCAGATACCATGCGAAACAACCTTGACGATATCGCTATACTTGTAAGCATTTATTTAACTGTGTTTTTTGATTCTCATCTACGCCTTGTCCAGCTTTACAAAAGTACAAGCGCTTGGAGAAAAAGCTTGAAGAACATCGCTGCTAATGTTGTAAAAGCTCGCTACGATCTTCCCCTTGGCGAGCACGAAATACCGGATGGACCTGGTCATAGCTCACAGGACATCCTTGATCTTGGAGCGCGGAAGGTCGACAACCTTCTGAAAGACGATGAATTTGCCAGGGACGGAACGGATGATCAGGTTTGTCTCCTGCGTTATTTTACCAGTCAAGCTAATTCGGCTTTAAGGGAAAGGCCAATAACTACACCCATCCTGCGTTTCGGGATATCATTCTTTCCTTCTTTTATTCAGACTCCGAAAACGGTCTTGCGAAAAACTTCCCAAATCATTTCAAGGATAAAGTTCCAGATAACGTTCTGGCATTGGTTATTACTGTCGTTTGTTAACATTTTCTTTTCTGGAGAAGCAAGTTTACTGATTGAACCCGCAGGTGAAGCACTGTATAACCGAATACAAGTTTGGAAAGCACGACAGATTGAGTTTCACTACTCAAGAACATTCGAGGACATACGGTGCAGTTTTGGGAGGCTTAGCCCAGATTCGTGGCGATGCACACCATTCTGCAAAGCTAACGACAGCGCTACGGTCCTGGGCTACTCAAGGATGGTATATTTTGCTCTTTTTTCATCCAAACTCACTTCGCTCACTTCTGGATTTTACTAGTTCTCTTGCAGGTATTCAAACCGATACTCCTGGCTCGGAAGGTTCAGCGACAGCAACGGTTATACTTGACTGAAGGGAGCTAGCAGTGTTTTGGTTCAGAACTCAGATAGTATGTATATAAGCAGCGGTGATACAGGCACTAGTGGTGAACGGGGGCGGCGGTATATGGAGCGCCAATAGTGAGCGGGAGGCGTGTCCGGGCAAGATTACTGTATATAGAATGCGAATTGCACATGATTGATTACCAAAATTGTTCAACTGAGCGGGAGGCGCATCGGGGCGCATAAATTGCTGTATATAGAATGCAAATTTCACATGACTGATTACAAAAAGCGCGAATTGTTTGATCAAATTAGGAAGGTAATCGGAAATCAAACGGAAATCAAACGATCAAATGCTCTCGAACCAGTGCATTCCATAGCAACCCATAGCAGCCCATAGCATTCCATAGCTCTGGATAGATGGGGACCTTGCTATGGGTGCTATGGGTGCTATGAGTGCTGGATAGCGCTATCCAGCGCTGTCCAGTACACCCAGGTTTTGCTGATGAATGTCTCGCAATATTACTTACTGCTGCTGCTGTTAGTTCTCTTCTGCATTCATCAGCAGAACCTGGGTGATCCCACAGCAAGGTCCCCCTCT
>ML770074.1:6544-21257 GCA_009733575.1 Gymnopus androsaceus JB14
CCGCCCGGCTCTTCACATCAATTTAGCCGGCAGGTTAAGTCTTACAATAATAATACCTCGCAGAAATAAAATATGCTGTCACGGCACATGGAAGATATCACTTGGAAGAGTTGGTTAGATGGGAGGCCCGAGGATGATCTTGACAATGATTAAGATGAAGAGGAGCAGGAATAAGTAAATTTATTACTACTACTCGTGTAACATTATTATCATTCTCCTGCGATGCCCTGCGGTCTACCTTCCTCTTTGCGGGTTGAGCTCGCCGCAGAGTCCTCGTGGGACCCCGCCTTATGGCGGACCCGAGTACAGTGACTTGCATTGGAAACGTTAGGTCAGGATTGTGACGACCTCGTTTATGTGTGTTTATTATCAATACTTATTCTGTCAATCATTCGCGCCACTTATAAATTTCAATTGGGCCGAGTTGCCAGCGGGTCCAGATAAACAAAAATAAACAAGGTCGTTAGAATTCTGACCTAACGTTTCCAATGCAAGTCACTGTATCTCTGATACATCATAAAATACCAGCTACCTTGTTAAATGCAGGGTAGTCGACTTTCATTTTGGTTAAACATGTTAAACTTAGTTAAACACCTTCATACCACATACGGTACAGATGTATCATAGTATTTGTTTCACTGTTAAACAACGGTTGAACCTAGTAAAACCATTCAAATCAAAGCATATCATTCAAAAGCAATAAAAAAGTTTAACAATGTTAAACAGTGCTAATACAAGACAAGAGATACAAAGTCATGAAGTTGGATAAACACATTAAACAATGTTGAACAGCGCTCATATAAATTCTACTATTTGGACGGATAAGCGAGTTAAACCATGCTAAACAGCGCTGGTACGAACCAAAAGATACAAAGTTGTCAAGTCAGATAAACACATTAAACAATGTTAAACAGCGCTGAGGCAAACCAAGAAATACACCATATTGTGAGGATGGATACCCTGAAATCGGTGCGAGTGCATTGAACAAGGTGAGGCACCAGTCAGTGAGTGTAGAATCAGCTGAAATAAAATACTCACTGCCTTTTCACTCCCTCACATAGCCAAACTCCCCCACGCGTTTTCTACCGCTTTGCCGTTGTAACTCTTAGTCACCCAGGAAGCCACAAAATTGTTTGCGCAGTCTTTGACATGAAAATTCCAAATTCCTGACTGACTATCCTGCAATGAGTAGAGAATTGAAATCAAAGACATTCACATACCAATGATAATAGCTTTCCTTGCATGCATACTGGGTTAGGATTTGTATGAAGTCATTGCCACCTGTGGTGTTACCAATTTGAGTATTTGGAGAGGAATTGTTAGAGGCGTGCAGCTGCATACTGCATTTGAGCATATGTTGCATAGTGGTTAACTGAAAGACTCACCAGGACAGAGGAAAATTTGACATCATGATAGTTGGAAAGAAAGGGACATTGTGGCACGCTCTTGGTATATATATCCCACTGTAACAATAAGGGCAGGGCCCCTTGAACCTGCCGAATCTGCTGCAACAACACAAACAATAAGGAGATAGTCAAAGCTTTACTTAGCCAGACTCACCTTTTTGTGTCAGAATCAATTAGTCAAACTATCTCGGGTCTGATTACAGGTTTGTCGTGGAAAATGTTGTCAAATACTGCGAATGAAGATGAAGATGTTAGAGTACAGTATAGATACAATGTCAAAAGGAACCTACCTCCTACAATACGAATAGTCCCAGCTTTGACCCTGTGCCACATTTGCAGCCTCCTTAAATAATACGGCTGGCCACACCTGGCTCGATTGCGCTTGGGCTGACCAGGGTACAAAATAATCCCATCTCTTTGCCACTCCCTTCTCAAATTAACTTGAACAATGTCATTGCCCGCTCGTAAAAACAACTGTTCTCCCACCGGAACATCTCCTTGCCCTCAAAGTTGTCTCCCTATGACCTCTATCCTACCTACTCCGCCCGGATTCCTTTGTTCTTCAACTGCAAGAGCAAATTGCAGAAGGGTCTGATGGGCATCATGATCACCTATTTGAAGGAGACCAATGTCGTGGGGACATGTAGAAAGCGCGGACGTCTGGCAAAGAATGGGGAGGGAGCGGAGGATGCGAACAGTTCGCAGCCAGCAAGGAAAAAGAGGAGGACTTGACCGACAATGGTTCAACAACATGTTGAATGGGACACTAATTATGAATGTATTCCAATTCTCATATTTCAAATAGCATATATGTTCTTTTTATTATGCTCAACTGCTGTTCAACATGTCTGCCTGAAGTTTGATGAACATCATTCAACGGTAGATGGGTTGCACATGCTTAACTGTTAATGTCTCGAGACATAGATGGGGACGGTGTTTTTCCGGTGTTGAACAATGTTAAACAAGGCTCTTCCTTTCATAGGTACAATATTTCTGGTTCAATGTGGTTTAACAAGGTCGTTTAACTAGGTTTAACACATAGTAAGTATTATATGTTGTTTTATATTTGTTACAGTAATCTACATATTATGGCAATGTTTAACCTAGTTTAACTTGTTCAACAAAATGTATAAGTATTGTTTGTTGGTTCATACACAAGTGAATACATGTTATGGCGGTGTTCAACGTGGTTCAACGTGTTTAACAAAATTGAAAATTGACCTCTCTATGTTAAACTAAGTAGATCCTGTTACTGATACATCTTGTATCTTGCTGTCATTGGTGACAGGCCATCAACTTATAAATAACTGTAAATAAGGTAGCTGGTATAAAAGCTCTGTCCTGTGCGCTAATTCTTGCTTAACATTCCCATCATCAATATCATGACAGAACATCCTTCCCCAGGCAACAAGTACGTTTAGGCATTCTAGTAATCTAAGTATGCCGACTGTGTTGATGTTTTTACTCGTGGTAGATCTGAAAGAGGAGACAGCTCTAATTACAGGGTCAGGTAGGATACTAATCTCTTGATAGAGGGCACTTTTTCAATATTTAATTGTACAAAGTATGCTTGAAAATTCTCACAACTTTGGGATATATGGTGGGAACTTCATTGTCACAAATGATTCATCAAATGTTACTCTTCACTGTGAGCTACTGTTCCAATTTTGAAGTCGATTTTTAAAAATATGAATTTGACTGTGATACAACTTAGCACATGTCACATGATCAAGTACAGAAAATCAGAGACTGGCTTCAAGCACCAGATTGCTCTACCAATCTCAACACAGCTGCAAACAAGAAAACTGCAGGAACTGGAAAGTGGATTGTTGAACATCCAAAATACATTGAGTGGAAGAATAATGGTGGTTTGCTGTGGATTCAAGGCAAAGGTAAATTGAGCTAATTAGTGCATCAAAGATCATTCCAAGTTATTGATATAATTTTCCAGTGGGGTCAGGTAAAACCATCATATCATGAGTGGAATTAGCTTATTCTACAAGAAATAAAAAAGCTTGAAGGTTAAATAACTCCTAGATCAACAATCATAGATCACCTATGTGAAACCTCAAGCACTGTTTGGTTTCACTACTTTGATTTCCGTGATAACACAGGGGATAAATCTGGTTACCGAGGATTTCTGTTGAATATGATGCAACAAATGGGTGAGAATGAGCAAGGAATTCATCCTGCATTGCAAGAATTGTATAACCAGTGCAAGAGAGGTCATCAAATCAGTCAACCTTGCACCTTGCAATTGGAAAATACCCTGAATAGAATCATTGAAGACTTTAGTTCAGGATATATTGTGCTCGATGCCTTGGATGAATGTAACCTGCATCAGCAAAACCTATATTTTCGCTGGAGCTGCTGGAGTATCCAGAGAATTGAATAAGTCTCCAGAGAGCTCTGGAGAACTCTGGAGACTCTGGAGAGAACAAAGCTGTAGTTGCCGATTGATGGTACTTTGAGAATGATTGGACTTTCCTTTGTTGGAGCTAGTCTGGCTGTCAGCCAGAGTAGCACCAAAAATGATGGCCTCGAGTGCCCTCAACATAATGATAGTTGCCGTCAGCAACTCCTCATGTCATCAACAATGCTGTAAACTATCAGGAAGTGATGTAAAATGCATGGGCTTTCAACTTTCACTGAAGATGAACTTGTATTTTTTTCCCCTTCTCCCACTGTTGCAACATTCCATCCTTTCACCGTAAGTTTCACTTTCACATAACATTGCTTTTTAGAGGTGATTTCCAGAAATGCAGAAGGGTTTGGGCAATGGAGGCAGAAATTGAGAAGAGCACTATGGAAACATTGGGAGGGGAAAACAGAACACTCATCCAGTACTTGCCACTTATTACTACTACATAATAATAACTGCTGCAGTGCACCTAAATGGTCACAGTACATAAAAATGATGAATATAAAATTTCTATTATTAATGCATGGTTACACAACATGGAAACTTGATTGAATAGCCCTCTGGAGGTCTCCAGAGGTCTCCAGAGGTTTACAGTGGCAGTGCTTAATAATGCAACACACGAAATTTGGCCATATCTTGCTCAGTTCTTGACCAATTCCTTAGGTCTAAGTTGTGGACTTAAACTTTCATATGTGTAGTAGATGATTCCAACCATAAAAAGTACCAAATTTAGTAACTGCACAAGAGAAATGCAAATACAGCAGTAATTTGCAACCCCCCAAAACTAGAGGAGTGGGAATTTTTTTGTGGAGCTTCAAGTGAACACCAATGGATTCTCCATGAAAAATAGAGTACTCTACTCTCTTACACCTAGTAATTTGAATGACTGGTTCCCGAGATATTGAGATTTCAAAAACACTATTTCTGGCCTTTTCAGCCTTTTTGCCCTATTTTTGCTCCAAAAGCCCCAAAATGGCCATTTTGTATCAGCCATATCTCAGGAACCAGTTATCCCAATCACTAGCTGTAAGAGAGTGGGGTATTCTATTTTTCATGGAGAATCCATTGGTGTTCACTCAAAGCTCCACAAAAAATTTCCCACTCCTCTAGTTTTGGGGGGCTGCAAATTACTGTTGTATTTGCATTTCTCTTGTGCAGTTACTAAATTTGGTACTTTTTATGATTGGAATCATTTACTACACATATGAAAGTTTAAGTCCACAACTTAGGCCTAAGGAATTGGTCAAGAACTGAGCAAGATATGGCCAAATTTGGTGTGTTGCATTATTAAGTGCCGCCACTGTATATTGGTCTCTGGAATAGGTAACCTTGCTCCAGCTGCTCCAGAAGCTACAGGCACTCTGGAGATCTCTGGAGACCACCCAGGTTTTGCTGATGTGCAGGATAGAGCCAATGTAGTGACATGGGTGGCAAACATCTCTGACAAAATATAAACTGCTGTTACAAGTTGACATTCACCAGTGGACCAAGTAGCTGGTATTTGGTTAGTAATTGGATTGGACATGGAGAATTCCAGAATTGAAGAAGACATTTCCCTGTATCTGGAACATCAAGTGCAGCACTATTTCAAAGGAGAGTTGAAAACCAAGGTATTGAGTACCTTGAAGGCCAAAGCTCAGGGACAGTAAGTATTTAAAGTCCTATTATGAATACATTCATGCTTACAGTTGTGATCATTAGATTCCACTGGGTGGATTGTCAAGTCAGAACATTGATTCAATGTCCAAATGACAAGGCAGTTATTCAGGCATTGCCAATGCTACCACAAGATTTGGAGGAAACATATCTGCAAGCCATACAAAATGCTGAGAAAAGTAGACATGCAGCAGATGCACATCATCTTCTGATGTGGCTCACATTTGCCTTTGAGCCATTGGATAAAGAACAGGTTTCTGATTTTCTTGCAATTGACTTGGAAAAGCAGGAACTATATCCAAGTGATGGCATGTCCCTAAAGGTAGAGCTGCTTATTGATTCCAATCTAGTAACTGTTGACACAAATAATGTTGTCCAATTGGCACACACCTCTGTGAAGGAGTTTCTTATAAACAAGAAAAAATTGAATCAAACAAGGGGATTATTTGAAATCAATGCATGGCTAGCTCATGCATCATTAGCTAAAGCATGCATCATATATCTTTTAAAATCACCCAATGCAATGAGTGAAGCCCCCAGAACATATTTCATATCATCCATGTCTGGGCCAAAAACATATGATTATGCGGCAAAATATTGGCAAGCCCATACAAAACAAGTAGAAGAATCAAGTCCAGAGACAGAGCTTGAAAATATAACCAAAGGCTTTCTAAAAAAGGAAAGTGCACCATTTCAAGCATGGGTAAGAATAAATCATGGATATTCTGTTGGAATTTACAGAAAATCTATTTTGACCCACATTACAACATACTTATGAATATATGATATCACAGGAGATATTTTGCACATACACTCACAGTATCCATGCATATACTCACAGTAGCCACTTTACTGTATGCATAGTAGCCACAGATATTCACATAGTACCCACTTTCCTGTTATATGCACTATGACATAGTCATTCTTACAGGTATAAATACAGTATGTAGTTACTCATGTACCTTACCCGTTTGCCTCAGGGCCCAGTCAAGGTCAAATGGCTACACAATCATTATAACTCCATTTCTTATTTCTAACATATTCTGGAGGGAAGGCCAACCCACTATATTGGGTGGCTGGTGGTGGTTTGAAAAGGATTATGCATGACCTGATTTTGAGTGGTGAATGCAACATAAATACAGAGGGGGGTGAATATGGAAATTCTCTGCAGGTAGCAGCATCCAATGGACATGAAGCCATTGTCCAGCTCCTTCTGAACCATGGAGCTGATGTGAGTGCCAAGGGAGGCAAATTTGGGAATGCTCTCCAGGGAGCAGCATCCAATGGACATGAAGCTATTGTCCAGCTCCTTGAACCATGAAGCTGATGTGAATGCCCTGGGTGTAGGAATACACCTTATAACACCAGCAAGGTGACAAGGATATTGACAAATGAATAAAATGTTTGACCTTGTATGGATCTTGGGACAAAGATCCTAAGGCAAACAGGTAAAGTACATGTCTATCTACAACCTGTATTTATACTCCTAGAAAGCATATGTCATAGCTATCAAATATAGTAAGTGGATACTATGTGAAGTAATGATATCACCTATGATGCAATAGTGATATAAGGTGCAAATATAGCATAGATATGATGTAAATATGATGAAAACATGATATCATCATGACATAGCTGTATCCAGCTTGTACATCAAAATCTGATATTCCAACACTGGGAGGCTGTTATGGGAATGCTCTCCAGGGAGCAGCATCCAAAGGACATGAAGCCATTGTCCAGCTCCTTCTGAACCATGGAGCTGATGTGAGCACCCAGGCAAATATGGAAGTGTTCTTCAGAGAAAGGAATCTGAGGGACATCAAGTCATTGACCAGTATCAGCAACACTTGGGTGAACAATACAGCAACCACAGCAGCTTACAGCAATCCATGTTCTGTGGCAGCTGTGGATCACTGTGGGTACCTGTGGGCCAACCATTGCTTCAGCCATTCTGACACCTGTCGTTCCCAACTGATGAACACTGTATTGGGGACATTGGACACTATTTAATGAGTGCATGATGCAGTTCTGACAAGTTCAACTTCTCTTCCTCCCCCACTGAGCTCAACTTAACTCTGACATTAAGTTCTCCTCTCCAAGTCCATGGTTTTCAAAGTATGCAATATGTTTGATGATTTCTTTTAGCTTCATGATGCACAACAAAGTAGACATTGAGGTAGCAGTTAGTACTTATACACCTCTCCATGTGTTTACACCATGTGCAACATCCCTCCCAGTACTGAAATCACAATCTCATATAGAGATATCCTCGCTTCTGCTGCTGAACATGCAAAGTTTCTTGTGCCCTATGGTATACACTTGTGTGCATGTGGCCCATCCTTCAGTGACCCAGCCCGAGCCAAGGTCTCCAAAAAGTGCTATAAAAGTCTTGGAAAGCCCCTCACACCGTTTCCACCTCCTAAGCCCACTACACCCAGACATAAATGGATCCAGCTTGCGGTGAAGCAGATGCAGGAACTGGAAAAGGAGAATCTCCAGGCTCCCAAGCTGTACAAGAGACCTTGCATTTGTTGGTGAATGCATATACACATCTGCAGAATGTAGACAAGGCATTGTTCTATGCTAAAAGGCTGAAGCCTGTGTACAAGGCATTTGAAGCAGTGGATCTACCAGTGATGTATCTGAGTGAGGGTGGTCTTACATCAGCAAAACTTGGATGATCCCACAGCAAGGTCCCCCTCTGTACAGAGCTGGACAGCTCTGTGGCTTCTGTGGATTGTATTGGTGCTTCTGTACAGTGCTGTACAGTGACCCACAGCAATCCACAGCAATCCACAGTTCACCCAGGTTTTGCTGATGTAAAAGTAGTCTGGGGTATATGGTGGCAAGTATGCAGAAAAACTTGAAGTTGCTCCCAGGAGCACCACCTACTTATGCTAATGATGGCATTTTCTTAAGGAGTAGAGTCCCTTGGTTTCTTTGTATAATTCAAGTCATTTGTATACTATTTCCGCTGATTCCAAGTAATAGTAAAATATACACTATTATCACAATCTATTTATTGAACTCATTTCATGTTCATGCAAATAATCTCTAATGCTATTTCAGCCCAAGTTGCATACCTGTCCAGTAAGTAATTGCAGTGTCTCTACATCTTTACATAGTCTCTGTGAGATCAAAATGAACATCAGTGATGAAGCCATAGAAAAGATGGAGCAAGGAAAGACTTACACAACCATACCCTGTTTGTAATCATCCTCTGGCCAAGTAGTGGACCACATAGATTGAGCATTGGTGAAATCACACATTGCAGCTATTGTATTTGCAATAAGAATGTGAGGATGGAATGAGCAGGGTAAAATTATTGAGAACAAAACCCCAAAGAGAAACAAAAAAAGGCTTACTATTAGAAGCATCAATCCAAGGCTTGTCTCCCTGTCCATCTGGGAACCAGCTGCATCAGCAAAACCTGTATTTTGCACTTTAAATTCCCACAGCAATACTTAAAATTCCCAGTGCTCCCAGAGCTCCCAGCACTGGCCAGCGCTTGCCAGTGCTGTCAGAAATATAAAATCATATGTTATTTCCAAATAAGGTAATTTTGCGGCCTCTGGGAGCTTCTGGGAGCCCCCTCCTGCATCGGCCGGACCATCTGAGTGCTGGGATGCTGGAGCGCTGGGAACTCTGGACAGCTCGCTCAAGCATTGCCCATGTCATACAGGTTTCGCTGATGTGTTTCTACCACCAACAGCAACATTGAGAATGAGGTGGATAAAGGGCCATGCAGGAGTCTGGGGGAGTGAAAAAGTGGATGGACTAGCTAATGAAGGCCAATATAAAAACACCACAGATGAGATAGATCTAGTGATTTTCCGGCTCAGCCTGAAAGCCCCAGGCCAGCCAAGCCATGCCGTGAAAAGCCAGGCCGTGACTTTTGGTCTGGCCTGAGTTTTTGAAAGCCATGAGCCAGGGCTTTTAAACATACATTGGGAGGGTGTTTGCGCAGCTGCAAAGGCCAGTTTGAGTCTGGTTTCCAGCTTGCTCAATCCTTCAGATCAAGTTTCCCTTGTCTGTGACTTTCCTGATGCAAGTCAGCTTATTTTGGAAGTACTCCCACAGTCTCAATCTTCATTACATGTTCCTTTTTCTATTCCTTCCCACTCTATTTTACAATGATATCTTCTTAGGCAAGGTACTTCATGTACAGTGCACTCAATACAGCTTATGTCACAGAAATTTTCCTTATACATAAATTGTGTACAGCCACCTGAAAGGCCCCAGCTTAGGCCAAAGCCAGGCCAAAGCCAGGCTGGGCTGAGCTGGAGCTGTGGGTGTAAGAATACACCTTATAACACCAGCAAGGTGACAAGGATATTAACAAATGATAAATGTTTGACCTTGTATGAATCTTGGGACAAAGATCCAAAGGCAAACAGGTAAGGTAAGTACATGTATATCTACAAGCAGTATTTATACTTCTAGAAAGCATATGTCATAGCTATCAAAAATAGTAAGTGGATACTATGTGAAATTGTTGGAATATCAAAGGTAAATATATTCTATCGAACTATACATGGAACGCTTTCTCGTAGTCTCCACTTGTTTGTATCACCATCCCATGCACTCCACTGTTATCATCTCGCAGACTCCACTCAGTCTCTCGCCGTATCCACTTGCTCTCTCGCAGTACCCACTATACCGTATGGACAGTAGCCACAAGTGTTCACGCAGTAGCCACCTTGCCCGATATATCGTTTGTACTTAGGACTGTATATAAGCTTAGGTACCATACCCTGTAATATTACCGTTGTCCCCCATCGATCTGTGTGATCGTTACTACTAAGTCCTGTGTGGACTTACTGCTGCTACTTCCTTATTAGGAATGTAACTCTAATAGGTTATGGGCCCCCGGCCTTAACCATTGACGCATCATATTGCCGTAACACTTGTTCATGCCACCCAGGCCAGACCCTCCACCACTACGAACTCGACAGGAGATAAAATCACAGCAAGCACCACCACCAGTAACTCGACAACGTTCCATTGCATCGGAACAAGCCAGCTCATCGAGTAGCAAAGCTGTAACACCACCAAGCAGAGAAATAGCAAATTCCTCCAACCACAGACCGAACACCTGTTTCTTGTAAGACCAACATCTTTTGATAATCGAGAATTAAGTTTGACAAAAAATAAACAAAAGGCGACCTGGAAGGGTGAGCTAGTGGCCACAACCAAAATTGCCCTAAACCGATACGACATTACTTGAAGGTAAAATTAAGAATTTTGCCCGAATTTAGTTGACGATTACAAAAGCGAAACACTGGAAAAGGTGGAAAAGCCAGTTGCGACAAAACAACAATTGCCTAAACCGATAAACGACAATACTGGACAGGTAATACAGATTTTTGCGAAACCAATCACAAAGAAGCAGGGAGCAATTCCATCCAGAAGTCCTACGACACCATGCCCGACGCAACGAAGATGAAACCGATTGAGAAGAGAAAATTACTTGAAAACCCTGTTTGCCCCCACCCCTTATAGCAAACATTCCTCACAACAGCATACTCCTGCTTCCCAACCAAAATTCAACCTTGCACCAAAAGGACCAACCCCACCTACATCCAAACCATCCTCCACAGGCATGACCCCGAAATTCCAATATTTCAAACTGACCACCTCTCAGCAAAGTTCCCATCCCCTCAGTATCCAGGTCCACCAAGGCGGGCTTTTTTAGCCCTGAATTCCTGAAACACGAAAAGACGAAATGTTCCCAAAGCAAAATTAGCTTATGTTTTACACTTAAAGTCGGATGGATCCAAATGGGAAAAAACACACTGGAAAAACGAGTGGGAAATTCGCCAGCCAGAATCTATCGCTTATCAGCGTTTTAATTTAAAAAAATGGGACTGCAACACTGAATTCCTTTTAGCCCAAGATTCGAAAATGCGAGCACAGGGAAAAGAAAAAGTGGATTTGTTACATGCAATCATTGGCAAGTTATGGATTGGAAATATTCCGAAGGTTATACAAAAACTATGAAACAGACACGAAGCAGTTTGTGAAATCTTGGGATTTTTAATAATTCTAAAACCTTACTGAATTTCATTTTTCCAAAGAACGCACCTTCACACCATGCGATGCTCGGACCCATCCAAGGTCAATAAACATTTGGATGACATGATCAGCATCCGCGACGACCTCACTACTAGGGGAATCGATATCAACGACGATATATTCGTCAACACCATTATGTCCTCTGTCCCTGACACCTTCAAAGCTACGATAAACGCATTGGCTGTTTTCTCCGCTAAATCCGACAAGAAACTCAGTCCTGCGGAGCTCATCTCTACCATTCATGCTGAATCAATGGTACATCAAATGCAACATGATCACAGAAGGAATCGGAAAACTATGCCGGTAACAGGGGAAGAGGAGGTTTCCGAGGTCGTGGAAATTCCTTTAGGGGAAATTCCCGAGGCAGAGGCAGAGGCTGCGGAGGATCAACGAGTCGCCAGGACTCCGTTTGTTACAACTGCGGAGGTAAAGGACACTTTGGAAATCAATGTCCATCGGAGAAACGCAGTCAGGCCAATGAGGCCAAGGAGACGAAGGCTCCTAAAGAGAAGCAAAAGAAGAAGTCGGATGGAAACTGGAGAGATAGGCCGAAGAACAGCGAAGTGGCATCCTCATCTATGCTTGAGGAAGTACCAGAGTCATCATGGGCAGCAATCAAAATTCCCGCTAAGCATGGGAATCTTGTTTTCGATTTTTCCGAAATAGCTGATAAATTCGAATTAGCTCTTTCATCGCGAGCAATCACAGATTCAAGAAATACAGTTGTAATGCGATGCAGGACATTAAAATCGACTCTCCGCCACCTCTTACTCTTGACAACGAAGAGGAGGAAGAAGTATACGTCAACGCTTACGCTGCAGCGCACAGTTACGGAGCAATTCTTTTTGACTCCGGATGCTCTACCCACATGACGCCACTCACCGACGAACTCAGGAATCAACAGGGAGATTCCAACACGAGTCATTCAGGCCGCTAACGCGGAAACCTTCACCGGCAAACATCTCCGGCACACTCCATCTGGGACTTCCAACATTTGAACAAGATCAAGAATGTTAAAGCTCCCAACACCCTTCTATGTCCAGACACTCCCAACACACTCGTATCACTGGGAAAACTCGATGATGATGGTTACGCCATCCATACCGCAAATGGTAAAAATGACTGATCAGAGATCGCCAGGGGAAACTCGTGGGAGTTATCTCCAAAGACTAATGGGACTATACCAGATCCCATCACGGGAACATGCATATTCGACTAAGATTGGCAGATTGGTATCTCTTTACGAGGCACACTGCATCTTAGGTCACCTCAACTATGCTTACATGAAGCATATGTTCCGTGATAACCAGGTTCGTGGAATTGGATTGGATCCGAAGCAAATGGACGAACCAGAATGCCGTGCTTGTATGCTTGGGAAAGCATCCAGGTATCCTATCACTCAGGTGCGATCATCTCCACGTGCGGAGAATTTTGGAGACGATCTTCCACATGGATGTGTGGGGACCAGTCACAAGTCAGAATGGTAAACCACTGCACGTATACGCTGACTTTTAGTTGACGAAGCAACTGACTGGTTGGAGGAACCCCAAATGAAGTCGAAGGACGAGTCATTCGCACAGTACGTGGTTCTCCAAACAGGTCTCCAAACTCAATACGGCACAACTGTTAAAGTTCTCCCACTCTGATCGAGGGGGAGAATTTCTCAGTAACGAATTCACGGCATATCTGGAATGCATTGGGACACGACGACGTCTCACGGTACACGACACCCCGGAACACAATGGTATAGCGGAACGCGCACATCGAATGTTGCTCAACGCAGTTCGAAGTCTTTTGATCTCATCAGGACTCCCGAAATGGCTTTGGGGATTCATGATGAAATATCCGGTATATGTTTGGAACAGAATGCCAAAGAAAGCCATTGGAATGGCCACTCCATACAAAAACGGTTTGGTATTAAACCAGACATTACTAATCTTTGAATCTTCGGCAGTATCGTTTATGTCAAACGAAGGAAAAGAACCCGGCAAATTGGAACCACAGCTCAGGAAGGATGCTGGATAGGACTCGAACCCGAATCGAATGGTCACTACATCTACTGGCCAACACGTCACACTGTTCACAACGGAGAGGAACGTAGTTTTCTCTGACAGGCAGATCCAACCCGTTGAAGGGGAGGATGGAAATTTGGGAAATTTAGAAACATCGGTCACCGAGTCGGAACAGCCTGTCATACCAGTTCCAGAAGAGATCGCCGAACCAATTGCACCAGATGAAGTATCTGGGAAACGAGTCAGACGACCCACCAAGAAGATCAGGGACGTCATTGAAGGACTTGGAGAAGGAAGTGATGAGTTGCGACATCTTACCGCATCTCTAGGTCAGGTAACATCAGAAATCGAATCTGATCCTTTATCTGTTGCAGAAGCTATGCGACGACCTGACAGCTCCAAATGGTACAATGCCATGAAGGACGAAATCTCCAGACTCCAGGAGCGTGGAACCTATACAATTGTCACTCCACCTCCAGATGCCAATATTCTCACATCCAAATGGGTCTATCGGACCAAGAAGGATGAACAAGGTCACATTACAGGACACCGAGCTCGTCTTGTTGTATCGTGGATTTAATCAGATCCCAGACGTTGACTACTTCCCAGACGAAAACCTTCGCATCTGTCGCGAAACTTGCATCAGCCCGTGCTATACTCAGCATTGGAGCTGAGAAAAGCATGATTATTCACCAAATGGACGTGAAATCAGCTTACCTTTACGGGAAATTGGACGACAACGAGCGCATTTTATGAAGGCACCTCCAGGCATTGATATAGGGGTAAAACCAGGTCAAACTTTACGGCTTAAACTCGCACTTTACGGACTTAAACAAGCCGGTCGACGATGGTACATGTGATTCAGGGAAATCATGACCCAACTTGGATTTAAACGGTCTTGATCACGCTGTTTTCTATTGCACTAATCCCTTCACCATCATTTTCATACATGTTGACGACATGACATTGGTTACCGAAACCCTGGCCATCATGGAGAAACTAAAGAAAGATATTGGGGCTATAATTGAAGTCATTGATTCCGGAGAAATCCATTGGCTACTTGGGATCGAGATCCAAAGATCTCTTCATAATAGGATGATTCACCTATCCCAGCGGTCATACATTGATGCCATACTCTCTCG
>ML770075.1:0-21143 GCA_009733575.1 Gymnopus androsaceus JB14
GGGTATACCACCCCAATCGCTTTCGTCGCCAGCATCCTCCTGACCAGCTCCCCTTGAGATCCACCAACCGCGTCATCCGAATCATCCGCATAAATGTCGTCAGCGTTATCCTGTGAATACAGGGGCGCATCTGGACTGGCGGGAGTAGGAGGTGGACGGACAACCGCCAATTGCCCTTCCAAATGCAGAAGTGCTGCCGCCCGAGATTCCCAGTACTCCTCGTCCTCGATGCAAGTCTGAAGCTGGGCACGAAGGAGATCTCGAGCGTCCGCACGCATCTGGGACAACAGGGGGAGGAAGAAGGTGTGACGAAGGGAATCCGAAGGGAGGAGGACAACCCAAGGGTTGCGACATGTCAAAGGGCAGGATGGGGTAGAGAGGACGTTGGGTATGGTGATGCGGAGGAACCACCAGACCCGCATACTCCGCCAAACTGAGCAAAGCAGCAGGGTCAACGGTGCTGTACTGATCCAGCAAGGGCGCAACACCTTCACGATATCGACCCGCCACCCGAAGGAGGAACGAGAGAGACTGCTCCATGCGTGAGAGACACTCACGGAGATGCAGACGGAGACGTTCACTAGCCTCCTCAGCATGGTCATAGGCCTCAGGATTGGCACGACCATGAAGGAGGGAGGAACGGATCTCCTGAACCAAGAACTCCACCCTGCGGGCGACCTCCGCCAAGAAAGAGGCGGGACGAGCGGACTCGAGACGTCTAAAGGTGTTAGACAGCTGGGAGAGTTCTTGACGATATTGCTCCACCTCAGCACGAAGGAGGGCATTGTTTTCGGATGTAACCTCCAGGGAATACGAACCACCGAGCTGAGCGACAAGGTCCAGATTACTCTCACGAAGGGAGCTAGCGGAGTCTTCCGCAGAGCGAGCACGTTGACGGAGATGCTCACAAGTGCCCAGTAAATCGTGGATGAGTTGGGAAGTATTCCCAATCTCGACCTCACGACGAATGGCACGGTCAACCGCCACACCACGACCCTCCTCCGACTTGCGCAATTCCAGTTCATAGCGAGCCAGGATACCTTCCAAATCCTCGATTCGGGCAGCAGGATCCTACAGCAAGAAGGTGAATAAGAAGCCTAGGAGAAAAAGCAAAAAAGGACGTACAGGATACCCGGGAACTACCAAAGCCTTGTAAGCCTTGGCCTGGGCAGCACTAGCAGCGGAGGCTGCAGCACTGTCCGCCAAAGCCCTAACCTCCCCCTCAAGCAGTTCATATTCCACTTGACGGTTTTTTAGCATCCGCTCCTGCTCCGAGTTCAAACGACGAAGGTCGGCCAGTTGGGTTTCCAGATGCCGAGTCTGAACGACGGCCATCCGATTTCGCGCCCGCTCAGTCTCCAGATCCAATTGCGAGGAATTGAGATGCCTTTGCATGTCGGATAACTCTTGCTGAAGAGCTCCGACATCGTTTGTTCTTAATACAGGCATGGGAGGCTAGGAGAAGAGGAGTTAGAATAAGGGTCGGAAGAAAAGGGAAAGAGGAAGGCGACATCTCACCAATGGCTCCCAATGAACCAGATGAATGGGGTTCAGCCGTTGGCTGTCACCATACGCATCCCGAAGATCCTTCATGGCAGGGTTGCAACCGGAGGCAATATCGAGATGAGCCCTGCTGTAGGCAGCCCCATCCAACCCGGGTCGCTCAAGTAACCTGGGAGGAGACCATGTCTGACGAGGGACAGGAGACCAACGGTCAATAGCAGGCACAGAGGGGACAGGCGGGACAGGCAAGGGGGAAAACGTGGAAGAGCGCTCAGGAGGAACGGATGGCGAAGCGGGAGAAGGAGCAGTAGTGGGGGTGGCAGCAGGGGGCGGGCTGGGAACCTTGCGAGAAGGGGGAGATAATGTTGGGGGAAGACCCTGAGTACCAGGAGAGACCACAGGAATAGTGGGAACGGGTCTGGGAGAAATGGCATGCGACGTGGAGGAACCAGCGTGCCGCTGTTGCCGTTGCTGAGCATCCAAACCTCTTTTGTGATGACGTGCCTTCTTCTCTTTCCGCTCCTGCTCCCGCAAATCTTCTTCCCAATTTGCCTTCACTGCCCGTTTTCCCTTCCGCTGCTGCTCTAGCTCTAGACGACGCTTGGTCTCAGCCGCAGCAAGACGTGCATTCTCCTGGTCCTTGAAAAAGCGAGCTTTGCTCGCAGCAGCATTTTGAGCCTCCGTGGCCTCGAAAGCTTCCAGCTCACGGGCCAAATCTGACCCTGGAGGAATAATCGTGTCGCCAACTCGCAAAGGGACAGAGGGAGCTTGTGGACGATCAGATGGAACGGGACGTACGGGAGGAGGGATACGAATGGTGGGACCACGGACAATTCGTACCCCGTGGGGAGGAAGAGTAGAGGGAGGAGGAGCAGCGGATGGAAGAACGGTGGTACCTAGCTTACGAGGGGAGCTTCGGGACCCAGGAGCACGGGGCTCATAAGAAACACCCAGAGGGCTTACCCGACCATCGGATCGAGTAGGAGAGGACTGGAAGATCAACGATTTGACAATACGTCCGCGACCAGGAGGGCCAACACGATCGGCGGAAGGTGAGAGGGGGTTGTTGGGACGAGCAACACGAGTGGATCGAGCAACGTGCTGAATCGCTTCCTCGAGACTAGTGAAGAAGGAAGGGGGTTGACGATAGGAGTTGTAGGACTGGGAATTCAAACGAGCCATACGAGACTCAAATTGCTGCCGAGCCCAGGAGAGAGGGGCACCGAATCGACTAGGAAAAACCGAGTAAGGACCAATAACACGCAACCCCAATCTAGATGCTAGGGGCCTTAGATGGGGGGGTAATGTCATGCCCTGTACCACCTATTTCACTATCTTCAACCCTCTAACCCTCCCGATCCTATGCATAACCTACCCTACCGACCCAACAACCGCCCGCTAAGTCCACTACGTATCTCAGCTACTTCCGTACATGCTTACTACTCACCAATCCCACATCCCGCACGTATATAATCTGTAAACTCCCTTGGAGGATCCCTTGTCTTGATATTAACCTGTTTACCTCCCGTATTTCTTGTTTTCTCTCTATTTTCTTATATTTCTGTCAATTCATCTACTTTCTCAATACACACTTGTTTTGGCTTCCGCTTTTCGACTTACGCGTTGACTTGACTGCCAACAAGCTCTTACGACAACCAGACTCGCTGCCGTCGACCAATCAATGTTGGCTCACACAACTAGACTCAGAACTCATATTCGGGAGCTTTGGCATCCCCAATCCACCCGCTTCTCATTACTAGTCTTCGACTAGCTCACCCGCACACATATTCGATCGCGGATCTCGTCCGCCTTTCATACTAAGGCCACAAAGCTACTTCTAGTACCTTTCCCTAAGACCGTCGACCCCGGTCTTACAGTATCGCCATGCTATCTGCATTGAACGTTGAACAAACAAAGACTTCTTTCATCACAACTGGACTCGCGGCAGAGAGAGATATACAGTGACGGCGAAATCAAACCCGCACCCCCGATTTGGAAACCGCATACATCACCGGTGCTTACTACACAGAAAAAGTCCTCCTCATGTCAAAATTAGTAGTTTTCAAGTGAATATGGCCTGTATTCACACCAGGAATCACGTAGAGTACATTACATAGTCATAATACTACAGTATTGCAAAAAAAAACGCGGTAAAAACAGTATGAAAAAGTTTAGCACCAGTGACGTATGCGGCTTCCAAATCGGGGGTGCGGGTTTGATTTCGCCGTCACTGTACACCAAGCATGCCTAATGCGTTCAGTTGAGCCATCCACCATACCATAACCGGTATTCATACCCCTGTCGTCTAAATCCGGCCAACCAGTGGCGTTAAGATTACGCTCGGTGTTGCGCAAGGAAAGTGTGTTTTTTAACAAAGGCAGGAGGAGCATTCTGGATATCCTAGTTGTCGTTAAGGGGAGCCGCCAATAAACTGGGCTGCGGTGAGGTACGAAAGGAAAGTGCAACCGTTCCAAGTCAGTCGCTGTGGCTGGTCGCGTTTCCGTTACACGTAGCTATGAGATATGGTTTGCAGAGCTGGTTTTTTCAGATGATTTGTGAGAAGAGGAAGATTAGAGAGTCACAGATTGCATGGTAGCATGAACATGGATTAGCGCTGGTGCTATAACCCAATTCAAGCGCTCTCTGGTCTTTGAGTGCTAAACGCCTTCGAGGACTTTACTTATACTAACTCACCGTGACCTTTGCGAGACTCAGATCTCTATGTTATCTGCCAACTTATCGCAACAATGAACCTTTGACAATTCCGTTTCGGATTAAGGCTTTCAACAATGCCTACATGTATGGCCGTGTTTCGCCTCCTCCTAAACTGTCATCTCATGCAAGTTGGAACAAATGGATAACTTTTCCAATACATTATTGTGACCTTCCACTGAGTGCTCAAATAACGTTCACTGTACGGGATATTGCTGGTCCGCGAGCTGCTGTCCCTGTTGGAGGAACGACTTTCCGCTTGTTTAGCAAGAAATGGTATGCCATAGCCAGTTGTATTCTGCTTTATTTAACGCAGTTTATCTAGGACATTACGGAGAGGCAAACATAGATTGTTGCTCTGGTTAGGAACCGAAGCAGATGGGTCTGTCGAGTCAACGACTCAAGATTCCAGGCTCTACAGATGAAATGGGTCGTCTGAGAAGTTTGGCAAAGTCGGAATGGTTGGACAAGTTGAATTTCAGGAGATTCATGCAGCGAGTACGCTCTATTTACTATTCACTAGCCTCTTCCTAAACCCAATCCATAGACTGAAACTCAGAAATCCGAAAATTTATGTCTTTACATCAACCTGCTGCGATTCGATTTTCTCATAATATTCAGTGAACCAGTCTTTGACGAACCCTGCTTCGACCTCTGCACCACAACCACCTATCCAATCTTCCGCCAATTCGATAATACTCATTCATGGAGTATCATCGACCCTGAAGTTACACGGGAGAATCCTGTTCGACAGCTCATGAGAGCCGATGAGGAGGTACATCTTCCGTGCTATCCTTCGAGCTATTCTGATGTTGTTTCCAGGAGCTGCTGTTATACCTTCTGCAACTGGTTCCGGCACTCAAGTTTGAGCGCGCCGCCACTGACCACCGATCTTCTCGATCTGCCACCAACGCTATCTCATGCGATGATAGCGGGTTAACCAACTTTTTCATTTCGAGGAAAGAGGGGAGTGCAAAATTCGATACTCGGTAATTGATTATAAGATTCTCGAGGCAAGTTTCTTTGTCTCCTT
Organism: Gymnopus androsaceus JB14; assembly: GCA_009733575.1. NCBI lineage: Eukaryota > Fungi > Basidiomycota > Agaricomycetes > Agaricales > Omphalotaceae > Gymnopus > Gymnopus androsaceus. The sequence continues at coordinate 5,249 of ML770075.1, forward strand.
CCTACAATGTTCCCTCACGCCTCTACGCTTTAGGTCGAAAATGGATCTAACCGTCGCGAGCTCCTCTGTAGACAAGGCCAGCTGGTTGAAACGCTAGCCAAGCGCGCGCGAGAGTTCCGTACATTCGAAGACCCGAGTATCAAGAAGAAAGAGCGTCTCCAAACCCTCCTCGCCGACTCCAAGAACAACCTCTCATCCACGCCTCCTCTCCCTCTCCCTCTCAATACCCAGATCGAAATAATCGACATCATCCCCGAAAAATTATCCGTATTCAAATCAGCCATGTATCCCCTCCTACTCACCTTTCAATGCTCCGACGGAACAGAGTAACCAGTAATATTCAAGGATGGGGCATGCGGCAAGATCAGCTCGTCCTGCAGATGTTCACACTGATGGATCGGCTGTTGAGGCAGGAAAATCTGGATTCGAAGCTTACGCCGTACGCGGTGCTCGCTACGGGTCCGATGCAAGGGATGGCGCAGTTTGTGCCGAGCAAGACGATTGCAGCGATCGTGCAGAACCAGCGTCCCATCTCCATGACTTTTCCTAGCTGCATGTATTCGTGCAAGTGGGGGCAGTCTCGCAGCATGTGGTTAAGCTTGCAGAGGAAACAGAGGATATCGATTGGGAGGGGTGCAGGTGCCGCAGGGGGCCTACTTCCCCATGCTTGCTTTCAAGGGCGGTAGTCGTTCTGCGAGGGGATCGGGATCGAGTTCGGATATGTAGCTGGTGTAGGTTGTGGAGGGTATGGTAACATTGGTATAGCGGGAGTTGCTGCTGCGACGGAAACGGAGGTTGTAGAGGGAGCTGACTGGGAAAATGGGGATGGGACTACGTTGGCCATGCTTGGCGCGAGCTGGATGAGTCGGGCATACGTTCCCATATAGTTAACGTCCCCGGTGCTCATGCCACGTCACTTGTTGGCCAGCTCCTGCAGGTTGTCGACAACCACTTTCTTTGTCCGTACCTCCTGCTTTGCTGTTTGTTTCCTCTGCTTTGGTTCATCCTCCGAGTCGTCCGAGCTCTTTCTGATTCTTCTTCTTCGGATTCCTCTATCACCACACGCTTCTTCTTTCCCGTCCTCGCCATGTCTTTTGCCATTATCTCTGCAATAGGGTCATCTCATTCCATACTCAGCACATCATCACTAAAAACCACTCTCCCTGCCACTACTGCTTTTGTCATAGTTGGTGATCGTATGTCGAATCCAGTCGTTCTATGCGGGCGACAATCTCTCGTCGATCCGAAGGATGCAGACCAAAGAAGAAGTAGCGGTCAATCTCATTGTCACTGAGCTTGTGGTCGCCTTGAACGCTGTCAACATGATACTAAACTTTTGGTGATAGTCGGTGAGGTGGAGCTCGCAAGTGATCTGCTTTAATGCATTCCGCTGTGCCATCTTTTGAAGCCCTGCACTGAATATCAATGGCCCTTCTCTGCTCCTGGGTATGCCGCGATGATCTCCTTCTTCATCTCTGCCCAACTCTTCTTTGCGTATCCCTCCAGTGTCCTCCAATACTTTCTCGCTGTCCGTCAGTGTACTTCAGAACCCATTTCACCCTTTCCTCATCTGTCAGTTCCTGTGCATCTGCCAAATCACCAAAATCCTCCAAGAAGTCCTTCAGTTCCGACACCTCCCCTGTCAATCTTGGCGACTTGTGAGACCCCGGTGCTGGCATGGCGACTGGGCCCTTAGTGGCAGCTCGTGTGGCTGGCGGCGACATGGTAGGATGTGGATGTGGTGGAAGGGGTGTGGGTGATGTTCGTGGTGAAGGTGATGAGCGGATCGAGGATAAAGTGGAAGAAGTAGTGAATTCGGGTGCGGACAAAGACTCGCCTGGGGTGAATTCATCGGTCAGTGTCGTTTAGGCAAGGCGTAAGCTCTTCATCGAGGTCTATGCTGGTGTCGTTCGTTCTTGTTTCTTTGTTGTTATCTGTATTCTCTCTCTCGTTGTTCGATGTAGTCGATGATGTGGCTTCTGGGAAATAAAGCAGTGGTCACGGATCACTGGCAAGGGTGGACTGATGTTGGGCTGGTAGAAAGCGTCCTTTGGAGTCTCGCTGTTGTGCCGTTGGTTTCGAGCCTGGTTTTGCGAATGAAATGGTGACAGATTGCTGTTTGTCGCTGGTCGGAGATACGGGCGTACGGCCAAAGTCAAAGACTTGGGTCGCGTGTGGGCTCCAGATGTGTGCAGGGCACGGCATGCAAGTCAGGAAAAGGAATGGACTGGGATTGGAGAAAAAGATGGGCCAATACAGGGGGAGGTACTCTAATTCGTATACTAAAATGGTAGAGTTTTTATACTGTAGGTGGACAAAGAGGATCGGAGAATCGGAGAAACTGTGAACAACGAAAAGGTACCATTTGTGATTTGTTTGTGATAGTGAAAGAGGATTATGACGCGTTAGAAGGTATGTGATGGCGGGAAGATGCAATGAGGAAGACACAAAGTGATTATACGAAGGGTAGAGTACTCTGATAGAAAAGATGTGTGATATATTGTGTGGAAGTGAAGAATGTGAAATGATATCGAGGGTGTTTGTACAGATAAGGAAATATGTGAAGAGAACTGAATAGGAAGAAAGGAAGGAGCTGAAACTCATCTAATAGGAGTGCGAGCCTCATGGAGAGGGTTCTCGATGATATCCACGGCCAGCCAACTCTCCCTCTATACAAGCTGCTGCTGAGGCGGCACCAGGAGTGCAACACAATAGGGTGGATGATGGATCATATTTGCAGTGAGCCCTACCAAAAAGGAGGGAGTTGAGTACGTTACATGATATTACAGTATTTAATATGGGTACACGGGAGTCTTACATTGTGGAGGAGGTACTGAGCTAGCATTATGCGGAAGCGGAGGCACATAAGGCTCCTGAGGCGGGAAGCCCTCTTGAGTGTTTATGTAGTGGTTAGCCAGCTCCCTCAGAGCACCATTGGCGAAAAGAAATGGTGGTATACGATGTGTAGCATCATTGACCGAGGCGAAAAAAAACATCTGCTCTGTTTGATAATCGGGCAAGACAGCAGTATATGACCTTCCGAATGTACTGGCTTGGGTGGGTGGAAGCCTGACAACGGTGGTGGGTGGTGGAGCGAGCTGTTGAAATGCTACGCGACGGTGTGTATTTGCAGTAAAAGACCCTGCCAGAAGGACCGGTGACAGTTCATCCATGAATGTTTTGACAGTATGCCTGCTATGTAGATCAACCCAGCATTTCTCTACTGCTGTCCACAGTTGATCAGGGAAACCCTCTGACGGCCAAAGAGGTCGAAATCCTTTCAGGACTTGCATGGATACTGCAATGTCAGGCTTTACTTCGGAGAAAGGAGGTGAACCGGTAACAATCTATAAAATACTCAGTACCTCAGTTTGATAGAAAAGAAATTGCTTGCTTCATAAATTGTACAACCAAGCGAGTACATATCCGTGACGGTGGACGGTTTTGAATTCGTTTTATAATCAAGTAGTTCCGGAGCCATCCATCTGACACTTCCGCGGGTACCGTTGCCTGGAGTTTGTGATGCGCTCATTATTCCTGCTAGACCAAAATCTGCAAGACAACATTTCCTACGATCAGATACTAGGATATTGGCCTACAGAGAAGGTTTAGTTAAAAAGGTAATAGAATGAAGAAGACGGACGCCTTTGAGATCCCCATGAACTACCGGTGGGTTTCGGGAATGTAGGTATTCCATCCCTTTGAGAATATCCGATATCTATGGCGGAATCAGTGTTTGCATGTTCAATGACAAAAATAGGACTTGCAATTCCCATTTTGTCGGCTTCGGGATGAGTTTTTAGATAAATTATAACATTGTCATGGCTGTACCACGGCGAAACCAAGCAATAACTTCCCGGGAAAAGATCCATATTTGTGCCCAGAAAGGGAAGGACATTCGGATGCTCCAACTGGCTCCAGACCAGTACTTCTTGGGAGAATTCCTAAGTCGGAATGAATGGACATCTACAGATGCATCCGGAGCAGAAGATACCTTGAATAACTGTATCTTTGAGGCCTCGTCAGTAAAGACACGAAGAACCTTGAGGCATACGGGGTCTCTGTTTGCTGCATGTCCTCTCCAGATATCCTGAAACAAATAATTAGCGATCTAGAGCTACCATATGATAAGATAAAATGTGCATACCGCGTACCCTCCACCCGATTTTGGATGATTTCCTTCCTTCGTAAGACCCCGCAGACAGAGTGAGGAAGGAAGCATCTCGAATTCTTGTACAATACGTCGAGTGCATCTGAATAGAAATTTGAAGTCATCTTCTACGGAGAGTTTTGATTCCCGTTATGCAGCATAAATCAGCCTCAAGAGAAAGGTCTGAAAAAATATTGCATACCCAGTAAAGTAGCTCAAGAAGAATGCTAATGCGAGACGGTGTGCTCCATTCCACGTGATCCCATGGTTGTTGGCTGGAAAGAACACCCCGGAATGAGGGATCGTCAAACTTGACAGTGAAAGCATCGTTACTATCCGTCGGATGGATAGACCACACCCCGCTAGTTGAACGTTCGAGATGTGCTTGAACCTGGCCGTCGTGGTCAATGACTTCTCGGGTAATTTTCCCTGTCCGAGATTCTGGGTTGAGGATAACAATGTTACTTTCTACAACGCGAACACGGCTGTGAGTTGAAGTAGAATAATCCTGAAGATGAAAGTTTTCACCTCTAGAGGTATTGGCTGAGAAGTCCGTACGTCCCCTCAACCCCCGGCTCTGTGGACGAGCGGTTTCCCTACTAGATCCGGCACGACAATTTTCACGAGCTCCATAAGGATGATGGCGGTTCATGTTGGCTCTAGTTAAAAATTCAAGCTTTCACTGAGAGAGAGTGCGATCTTGAGGGTGTGGAGGAAGGAAGATTAGTACCTGCCCAGACTGTCTGTGACATAAGTTACACGGTTACACGAGTAGCTCGGAACATCGCCTGGAGGTGAGACTAATTGACAGGTTCAGTCCGAACGAGTTACTATTCTGCGAATCAATTATCCAATGTCTACAGGAAAGAGGACAAGTTTGCAGTCAGATGTAGGCGGTTCCAGTATGCCCAAGCCCATGATCGTCGTTCCTCCCATCATTGGCATCGAGAGAGCAGAGCAGGAGAGGAGGAGTAGGAGGAAAGGAATATAACAGCAGTCATCGACATCATTAATAGCATAAGCTGTGTGCATCTGCTGTTGCTGTTACTATTGTAGGCGGCATAATGCTGAATTTTGGAAATCGCTCAATTTACACCGTTCCCATTTTTGAGTGCCCACCAGGATTATTTTACAAGTTCTTTAGATAGTATTTACCAATCCTAGATACTTTTCAAGACTGATATTTGAGGTTAGGAAGTATAGTAAATGCAACATTGAAATCATTGACCTCCATACCCCATCAAAGTTTAAGGAACACTATATATATGAATAGCAAATGTTGAGCTGTGCTGCTCCAGCCAGAACATATAATGGTAAGATCTTAAGTCCAAATTTTCTAAGGAAAATGTGAAGAATAGTGTATTGCGCAAACGAAAGACTCATTGTTCGCCTCTAAGGTTTTTGGCGTGTGGTTTTTGCTCGGGAGACGGCCGATGCAACGAGGAAATTCAAGAAAAATCTAATAATCTTATTCTGAGGGTTTTAAAGGTCTACGAATCGAATGGCCTACTCAGATTTTCCATATCTTCACTGGTTGTCCCGCAATGCAGTGGTCAGCATATCCTGAACAACCATAGTACGTCTTTGTCTGTTGTATCTGCATCTGAATCTGAAAGGTCCAGTTAGAGTACAGGACGTTCCATTGGTGCGTCCTCAATCACAATCCCAGACCTAATACTCGCGATTCAGACCGGGACTGTGAATAGCATCTGGGATACATAGTCCCAGTCCGAATAGCAAGTCGCAGCCCAAATCCCGGAACGCATTGAATGCTCATCTACAATTCTTTTTCTCCATGCTCGCAATAGGACCACAATGCGTCTCGCTGGACCGAGGAGAAGAGACGTAGGTAGATAGATAGTCATTGTTCTTATTGTTTCCTGAGGAGCTTCCGGAGGCCTTGCTGAATGATTCATATCTGCGAACAACGCACTGTGGATAGATTCGTCCGCTGTCACTAGCGCTAACAAGGAGATACGCACCAAGTATGCCCAATGCATTCAGCGCAGCCATCCACCGGACAATAACCGGTATCCTTAATCGTCTAAATCTAGCAGTATTATCGGGCCAGCTGGCGTTAAGATTGCGTTCGGTGGCGCGCGCGAGAGAGAGCAAAGTTTCCTAGTTATCGTCGAGGAGAACTGGCAATCAACAATGGGAGGACTAGGCGTAAGGAAAGAGCAAGGCACAACGTCGCACTGGCTGCGTTTCCATTATGCGTAGCTATAAGAGCCTGTTTAGGCTTGGCAGAGCTAAGTTTTGTGATCGGGAAGGGAAGATTGGAGGGAAAAGGGATTAGCGCTGGTGCTATCTAGTGGAGATAAGATAAACCACTGGCTTGCTGAGCGCTCAATGCAAGTCTCAATTATATTGCTCTTTTCGCCACTAATATTCCTGAATAGATCTCAATTGGAAGTTATTCGTAAACCAAGGTCTTTTACAGAACTTTTACAGAATCTCGACCTTCAATTTCACGACGTTCAATCCTCACAAGTATTTTCAGAAACGCTTCAAGCAGTGTCCGAAATAACCAGGACTCAAGGACACTCTCATATCTCTATCTCATCTACCAGCTTATCGCAGCACAGTTTGGAATACCGCTGGTCCACGAGCTGCTGCTCCTGTTGGAGGAACGACTTTCCGCCTGTTTGGCAAGAAATGGTATGCCATAGCTGGTTGTAACACGCGGTTTATCAAGGACATTACGATGAGGCGAACATCGATTACTGCTCTGGTTAGGAGCCGAAGTAGATGGATCTGTCGAATCAACAACCCCAAGCAAGATTCCAGGCTCCACAGATGAAATGGGCCGTCTAGAGAAGCTCGTCAAAAAATACGAACGTGGAGATCTGGCAAAGTCGGAATGGTTGGACAAGTTGACTTTCAGGAAGATGAAGGAGATTCATGCAGTGAGTACGCTCTATTACTTTTCACTAGCCTCCCTAAACTCAATCCATAGGCTTAAACTCTGAGAATCTATATCTTTACCTCGACTTTCCAGTAATATTCAGTGAAGTGAAACAGAGTCTTGGAAGAACCCTGCTTCGACCTCTGCTCTTTCGCCTCCTGCGCTACCGCCAGCACCACAAACACCTATCCAATTCATTCGCCTCGGATAATGCCAAGGATAGGGGTAACATCGGAGCTGGCGTCTTTTCTATGGGTTCACGTTTCTCTACCTCACAGGAGATCATCCTCAATTACCCATCCAGTCAACCTCTCAGACCTGAAGAGAAAGATCTCATATGGAAGTTCCGCTTCCATCTTGCTCGAGATAAACGCGCTCACCCAACTCAAAGCTGTTACGTGGCGAGACCCTTCAGAAGTTAAACAAGTTGTGGAAGAGTTGCTACCCCAGTGGACGGAAATTGTTACTGATGAAGCGTTGGAACTACTAGGGCCTGGAACTGTAGACTCTCGGGTGCGGGCGTTTGCTGTTCGACAGCTCATGAGAGCCAACGATGAGGTATGTTTTTCTTATTATTCTGATCATTCTTAGGAGCTGCTGTTGCAATTGGTCCCGGCACTCGAGTTTGAGAGCGCCGTCACCGAGCGATCTTCTCGATCTGCCACCAGCGCTCATACGACGATAGCGGATTAACCGACTTTCTCATTTCGAAAGGAGTGCAAAATTCGATACTCGGTAGCACTGAAAGATAAAATGATATTAAAGATGTACGAAAGAGTAATGTCCAAGTTTATAAACAAGATCCTCGAGGCAAGTTTGCTTGTCTCCTTCCTACAGTGTTCCCTTACGCCTTTACACTCCAGGTTGAAAACGGGTCTGACCGTCGCGAGCTCCTCCGTAGACAGGGCTAGCTATTTGTACCGCTAGCCAAGCGCGCGCGAGTGCTCCGTACATCCAAAGACTCTAGTATCAAAAAGGAAGAGCATCTCCAAGCCCTCCTCACCGACTCCAAGAATAACCTCTCCTCCATGCCTCCTCTCCCCTTCCCTCTGAACGCCCAAATCGAAATAACCGGCATCATCCCCAAAAAATCTTCCGTCTTTAAATCCGCCATGTACCCCCTCCTGCTCACCTTCCAATGCTCCGACGGAACAGAGTGCCCAGTAATATTCAAGGATAGGGACGACATGCGGCAGGATCAGCTTGTGCTGCAGGTGTTCACATTGATGTATCGGCTTTTGAGGTAGGAAAATCTAGCTTTGAAGCTTACGCCGTACGCGGTGCTAGCTACGGGTCAGATGCAAGGCATGGCGCAGTTTATGCCGAGCAAGACGATTGCAGCGATTGTGAGCGAGTATGGGAACGTGTTGAGTTATTTGAGGGCGGGGTATCCGGATGAGGGGAGTGTAGGGACGTGGGGGATTGAACCTGGAGTGATTGATACGTTTGTGAGGAGTTGTGGTAGGTCTATCGTGTCTTTTAAAGGGCGTGCATCTGATTTGCTGTCTCTAGCTGGCTACTGTGTTGTCACGTACCTTCTTGGTGTAGGTGATCGACATTTAGATAATCTGCTTATCGCTCCAGATGGTACGTGTTACTAGTTGCGCATTTGCTCATTCTTCTCACTCCTTTTCCGTCTCTCAGGCCACTTTTTCCACGTCGACTTTGGCTACATCTTCGGACGAGACCCCAAACCCTTCCCCCCCGCAGTCAAAGTATGCAAAGAAATGGTCGACGGCATGGGCGGAACTCAGTCAGCTCAATACATGCGATTTAAATCGTTCTGCTTCGCCGCCTTCACCATCCTCCGCAAAAGCGCCAACCTCATTCTCAACCTCGTCACGCTTATGGTAGATGCTTCGATCCCCGATATTAAGTATCGAGATGTGCATGAACAGATTCAGGAAAAGTGTCGGTTGGAGAGGAGGAGGCGATTAAGTATTTTGAGATCGGATACATGATCTTACGCAACAGTACCGGCGTACATAGGAATGTTCTAGCGTGTTCTATGACCAGCCTTTCCACGATTTCCTGTATGACTGGGATGAACTAAAATGGTGGAGGTGATCAAGCATTCTGAGATGTTGCCGAAGGTTATGTTGGACAGCAATATGTACCTACAGTAATGTTCTGGCGAGTTCTATGACCAGTCTTTCTAGTATCATTTATGAATTCAAGGATAGGTAACTTGGTTCGTAGCATATGGAAAGCAAGATAGTGCTAGAATATTACAGTGATATACTTATACAGCCGCGAAAGCAAAAGATTCTTTAACAACTTCATGCAAGGTTCAAAGCAAGTAACAGCACTTGGCGATGAATCGAAAGATTAAAATATGCAAGTCATGTCACTCATCCCAAGTTAATCATGGGCACTAGCTATAGCTTTCTCCCTTTTCAAGCTTATATTCGATAGCCCAATTCTCCACATTTTCCTCGACCATCTTTATGGTCACGCCACACGACGCATAATGACGCGCTACGTCTTCCTCTGAAATGAACTCGCTCCGGGAAGAATCACTGAATGGCCGATATTTCACAGTCGGTGCGATTTTGAGAGCCAAGCGATTGACCAACTTTTCGTAACGTCCTTTCATCGTAAACAAGGAGAGCATGACGTTAACGAACTGTTGTCGAAGAAGAGAAGAGGACTGCAGGGAAGGACGAGTGTGAGCCAACATCCGACTCGCTATCAAGTCAGAAAGGACGGCATCGCCATTGCTCTGCTTTCGAACTCCAACCGGCCAGTTAGACGGATGTGTCCTCAAAAACTGTAACCAAACTTCAGGTGGATCTTCGGCCCTTGGGTTAGGGATTCCTGCAACTCGGGCTCTGTAGTTAGTTTGGCGAGAGGCCGGGATCGAAGAGGCGGAGGAAGAGGGCCTGATGCTAGGGTCGGACGACGGATTTCTCCACTGCGTTAGCACAAAGTTCATGCCGAATGTTTTTTTTTCCGGTTCAGTTGCATGGGCTTCCGTGCAAAGAGCCTTGCACTTCGCCAGAGCAGCAGCATCGTGGTTGTGCGCCGCAGAAAACAAAGCAGCCAACGATTTTCGGACGCCACTTTTGAACGACATAGCTGTATAGTAATCCGAAATATTGGCACCGGGACCCAAATGTCGTTGATTGGGATGACTGGCGGTAGAAGGAGGAGAGCCTGCATTCGATGAAGACGCTAATGACGGTGCACGCGCCACTTGCGCATACGAAGGCCCGGCGGAGACTGACAGAGCATCGGTGGATTCAAAGGAAGTGCTTGACGACCTAATGTGGCGCAACGGTTCAGAAGAGGGTGTAGCTACGTCGTCATTCCAAAGCGAAGACTGATTACCACCCCGCTCCTGGAATTCCCGACGTGTTGCAAACCTGGGCTTGTCGAACATAGAAAGGAAGTCCTCCATCGAAGTATGTCCGAGGAATAGCTGGGTGAGGTGTTTCAGCTCTTCCTCGACCTTGGCTAGCTCTACGTGAGCAGCGTCTGGCCTGTCCAAAGCTTTCTCCTTTGCTTCGCGTTTACTATGCTCTCCTTCTACGCGCCCTCTATGCCACATAACATCGTGTCGAGCATGCATTTTGACATATGCATCCTCGATCCCTCTAACCCTCTGTTTATGGGAGCGGTGAATATGAGACGCAAAAGTATTGCAGATACTGCATCCTAGGTCGCTAATGTGTATAACTCCATATACGTCTAGGTCGACATCCCAGCAGTGATGCTCGTGATCAAGGTCAAGGTTGCAGGTGCAGAGGTCTGGTTCTGGCAACCGGTCGATTCCAGAATAAGTAGTAGGAGAAGGAGAGCGACCGAGCGTGAAGGGTCGTCGTTCAAGTTGTGGCGTCGTGTGAGATGAGGACATTATTGCAAGGAAAGACGGCCATTATTCAGTTTAAGTATGTTCTCGCGATTCCAACATTAGGAGAATTGAGCATGGATTTTGATGCTCGATTCCTGGAAGGAAGATTGATCGAGAATGAGAGGCAGTGTACATGCGTTACTTTGCCGGCATCACCAAGCTGGAGTTGGTTCAGCATCAACCTAATTGGGAAGCGTACGTTGTCGGGCTGTATAGCATTCATACTAGTGTTCTAGAATGGGCACATAGCATAGCTATTACAAGACCTCAACAGGAAAGAGCGGATCATCTTGACTCGTTGAAGTACAAGAAAGCCCATTTTTGGTATATACCGTCATGGTAAGGCCACCTTATTCTGACCCAGACTTGTAATCAACAATCATCAATTCATATAGCAAGCATAGCACTTCACCTGCAGATACGGCTGTTGATTATCTCAGCTTGACCTCCGTTGAATTCAAATGACTTGCGAGTTTCGGTACCGCTCGTTACAGCTGCTCGAAGATGGCAAGGGCACCACGTCGGGCAGTCATCGAGTATGCGTTGTACATGTAGGCCATTCTACAGCATGTACAAAAGGTAAGCCACTTGCTCAGAACGTGGAAATGCTGATATGAAAACAAGGACTTTAGCACCAATTAAGGATAGAGATTCTAGTTGTGTAGCTTTTTCGAAGGAGTACAGCCGTTCTTGAGGAGGGGCAAGGAACAATCCCTTCATAAGATATCGCATCGGGGACAATCAAATGGAAGAATTATGGATAGCTTCCATAAGATGTGAGATCCTGAAACACAAAAGTTACTTGCCACAGCGCTTTGTACTCCCTCACCCTCACCCTGAAGGAGCCAAGCTTAGCAAGTCAGATTACACATCTTTCTCAAAGGAAGTGTCGTACATATAGCCAGAATCAAGCCAGATTCTCGGATACCAACACCAAGAGCAATGGCCAATGTCACATCCTGGAAGACAACAACGGAAAATTCGATTCCAGTCCCTCCCTGAAGAGAGCACGGACGGTAGGGCCAGAACCTTTGGGTGCAACAGGGATGGCATCCACCGCAATGAACTCTTCTTCGTAGACAACGGTCATGATAAGAGGAACACCTGAGTGGCACCGATATTAGTATGGTCGGAGCCGGAAATGTCCAGATTCTTGATCCCGCGAATTCTCTAATACTAATAGAAGCAGGAACGCGAAATCAAGATTCACAACATTATAATGTTGTGAATCTTGATTTTGAGCCAAAAGGAGGGATGCAGTTGTTCGACCGGGGGGCAATAATCGGCAGTCACTAGTCATGTGGCGTAGACGCGACTGTCTGACTTCGTGCCAGGCTACATTGCTTTTCTGGCTGGATAAGTCTCGGTATGTTGTTGAGTCCGAGGACTTCTTTAAAATCGACTCTAAAGAGATACAGGACGTTTCAGTAATATAGTTCACATAGTTTACAGAAGTGGGATGTTAACTTTAGCAGTTAACAAATAGATTATCTTGGCTGTTTCCCAGTCCCAAAGTTTTCAACAAGGCATACTAGGAAAATGTGACTCGGAATCAGGCTCCTAGGCGATGATGTACTTGAAGAGAAAGTACAAGTCTTGTCCGAATTCTTTTGATTTATGTACAAGAAAGTTGAACAAAAAACTATACCAGCAGCACGTTCGACTCATGGAGAATTGTCCGCCATGGAATCGCCCCGGGTTTTATAGACTGTCCCAGATTCGACTCTTGTAGTAATTTGTGAATATTATGAAGGTTGTTGGCTACTTCCCTCTCGTCCTCAAGTAGCTTGAGAAGAATGCTTCGTTTGCTCGGCTTGGTAGTGAGGGCCGCACAAATGAAAATTGCAAAGACAATGCTGGGCACAACAGCATCTCTCACTCCCTCTGTTGCCGCAGATACATGTTCCAAAGACGAAACTGCGTCCGCGACGGCTTCACTAATCTCTGACACCAGCGGATGGTCGCCACAGGCAATGGTTCGAAGATAAACAATGGCAGAGGTGCGGAAGACTTCACAGGCCAATGCTCGAGAGACATCGTCGCCGGTTCGTGAAACCAGGGGCGAGATCGGCGGGGCGAGGAATGACTCGATATCAGCAGCTTTTCTGCTGAGTTCAATAATACTGAGCTGGCCTTCTTTCTCGCGAGCTTCCTTCCAAACATAAAGCTGGGATATCTGTGCGAAGGCCCAGACAACACGGTTCTCGCAGCCCATCACTGGCAGCATGCTGAGTGAAGCCAACTCTTCTACATCATAGACATCACTCTGATTAACTGGATTGTAGAGATTGTCAATGATGTGGACAAAATTGGGGGACGACATCGTCGTCACCGAAGCGATGCTGTCAAACCAGAATGTGGTCTTGATAATAAAGCGCTCCTTGTCTGAGCAATTCATAACCGCATCGCAATAGTCGCGGAATCGGTTTCGATCATCGAGGATGTTGTTCGAATAGATGACAGCAACCTGAAGCCATCTCTGCCAGTCACCGTGTCCGCCGTCGAACAAGAATGCTGAGATGACATTCAATGCAGCAAGAGCGTCATCATCATCAAATTGTGGTTTCCCGAAGCTGAACATGCTCAGGAGTTCATCGTAGCGTTTACAGATATGAATCGCTTCAAATGCTGGGGTCGGTGGTGCTTGAGAGCGCTGTATATGTACAGAAGCCAATAAGCGAGCTGCATGACGAGCAAATCCATCTTCTTCAACAGCATCAACAAGGATTTTGAGCGCTGTAACTTTGTCTGCGAGCTGGTATTGCAGGGCCGCTACTGTAGTAACGTAGTGGTTCGTCAACTCGTCTGGTGCACCATTGGCGTCTGTCACGGGGGAGGAAGAAAGACTCGAATTGCGTAGTATATGTCCTCGGCCGATGCAAGTAGATTGATGTCGAGCAAGGACCAGCAGAGTTCCGAAATTGTTTTTTCCACATTTCTGGCATTGTGGACGTTTAAGTATATAATGCGAATTCATGTGGTCTAAGAAGATGGATTAGCACACGAAAAAAATTAAAAGACCCCCAACGCACCCAAAAGATTGTCTTTTCTGGTAAACCTCTGGTCACAAATGACACATATGAATTGGGATTCATTGTTACTATTGTCGGGCCCGACCCCGTTGATTTCTGAAGATTTAAGGGCAGAAGGCACACCCTCAGTGGGCACATTGATCATCATTGAACTGAAGTTGGGATAGGATGGCTCAACTTCGCCCAGCGACAGTTCATTCATTAATTTCATGACAGTATGCCTATTTTCCGGATCGACCCAGCACCTCATCACCGCCATCCACAGTTGATCAGAGAATCCCACTATAGGGCGTGACGGCCGAGATCCGCCCATCACTTGGAACATTACTGCAGCGTTAGATTTTCCAGAGAAAGGAGGTTCACCGGTAGTAATCTATAACAATTTCAACAGCTCAATTTGGATTTATAAAGAAAATCACTTACCTCATATATTGTGCAACCAAGCGCGTACATATCCGTGACCGTGGACGGTTTTGAAGTCGTAAACAATTCCGGAGCCATCCATCTGATACTTCCTCGGGTACCGTCTGCTGTCGAAGACGAAAGAGTTTGCAATGCGCTCATCATTCCCGCTAGACCAAAATCAGCGAGACGACATTGCCCAAGATCGGATACTAGGATGTTGCCCTACACTGGAGGTTCAGTTGTAAATGTAATAGAAAGAAGAAGCGGACGGACGCCTTTGAGATCCCCATGAACTACCGGTGGGTTTCGAGAATGTAGATATTCCAGCCCGTTGAGAATGTCCGATATCTATGACATGAGTGGAATCAGTATTTGCATGTTCAATAACGAAGAGAGGGACTTGCAATTCCCATCTTATCGGCTTTCGTATGAGTACTTAGATAAACCATAACATTGCCATGGCTACACCAAGGTGAAACCAAGCAATAGCTCTCTGGGAAAAGATCCGTATTTGTACCCAGAAATGGAAGGACATTCGGATGTTCCAACTGGCTCCAGACCAGTGCTTCTTGGGAGAATTCCTAAGTCGGAATGAATGGGCATCTACAGATGCATCCTGAGCAGAAGATACCTTGAATAACTGTTTCTTGGAGGCCTCGGTAGTAAATACACGAAGAACCTTGAGGCATACGGGGTCTCCGTTCGCTGCTTGTCCTTTCCAGATATCCTAAAACAAATCATTAGCGATCTACTATGTAGCAAGATAAAATGTGCATACCGCGTACCCTCCGCCCCATTTCGGATGATGTCCTTCCTTCGTAAGTCCTCGTAGATAGAGTGAAGAAGGGAATATCTCGAATTCTCGTACGATACGTCGAGTGCATCTGAATAGTTCGAATTTGAAGTTTTCGTCTACTGAGAGCTTTGATTCCTGTTACAGAGCACAAATCAACTTTAAGAGCATGATCTGCACCAATATCACATACCCAGTGAAGCAGCTCAAGAAGAATATTAATGCGAGACGGTGTGCTCCATTCCACATGATCCCATGGTTGTTTACTGGCAAGAACCTTCTGAAATGAGGGTTCGTCAAATCTCATGGTGAAAGTATGGATACTATCCGTCGGATGGATAGACCACACCCGCTAGCTAAACATTCGAGACATGCTTGGATCTGGCCGTAGCGATCAAAGACTTTGCAGGTAATGTTCACCGCCCGAGATTCTGGGCGGAGGGTAACAAGGTCACTTTCTATGACTCGAACACGACTGTGAGTTGAAGTTGAATAATTAGAACCATGATTCTCGTCAGTTATAGGACAAGGGGGCTCCTTAGAATCTGCACGGCGATTTTCATGATCTCCATGAGGATGATGGCGATTCATGTTGGTTCTAGTCGAACAGTGAACCTTTCACTGGGAGAGTGATCTATATAAGGAAGAAAGAGGATTAGCGCCTACTGTCGTGTTTCTTCAGCCGCCACCATTCTGGATAGTTTGTCAGTTTCACGCCAGAAGTACAAAAAAATCCGCTCAAATTTGGAAGAGC
>ML770076.1:0-21141 GCA_009733575.1 Gymnopus androsaceus JB14
TGCAGGGAAAGTCACAAAAAATAACGCGGGCGTCGTTACTGTGACCACAACTCGCTTAGAAGCATGTAAGAGCAGCGTTCCGGTTAGCAAGGCAGGTGTCTGAGGGAAGGAAGGGTTAGACCAGGTGCTTGGAGTCGACAAAAGGCCAATGGGCTTACTGGTGTCGATTGAGGTCGAGACACGGGTGGTTTGATTTTTCTTGCATTTGCAAGTCAAGATGGTACCGCTCATAGTACAGTCTTGGCATTCCGCGTTGGTAGCTCCACCGCTGTAAGCAGGAGAAAGATCAGATAACGGTTATAGAGACCAAGTGAGAAAAAGATACTAACGAGCTTGAACAGGTCAAGGCTCCGCCAACGTTGGAGAAACACTCGTTGATGTTGATGGTACGACCGGAGATGTAGTTTCCATTGAACTTCTGGCAGTCGGCGGAGATGACGTGCGAGTTGAGTCCAGTTAGAGTAATATCCTTGCAAGTGGAGGCATAGCCGCCGTTGGAGGTCCTGTTGCGAGTGTCAGTCATCGGATAACGAACGAATTTAGACAAGAGCCCTTACGGGTATATAGTGGATTGAGGGGGGGCAGCAGATGCACCACGCCTGACCGGTGTCATTCCGGCTAGATGAGAGAAGATATGATCAATTTCGACGAAGCTTTTAGCCAGAAGAGGTAGACACACAGCTGCGTCGGTGAGGAGGATTCAAAGGTAGTCCACGAGCAAGGAGTTCAGCGTTGCTCATGGCGTCAACGGAGACGGAGGTTAGAGCAAGGAAAGCGGCGAGGAGTAGGGTACGAATGAGGGAGTTCATTTTGAAAGTGGAGGGGAGGGGGTGAACGGATGAAAGAATGTCAAAGGGAAAAAGAGTGCGGTTAGAAGGATAGAAAAGGGCTCCTTGCTTTGGGCGCATTTTGGGTCCCCTTTTTGTACCTAGAATATCATCGACTGAGGCGGGGGAATTTAACTGCCATACATACTGTCCAAGAATGAACTACAGAATGTTGCGCCCCTCCTCTCCGTCAAGATCCACATATCGGAAATCTGAGGTCCCGGTAATAAGCTGAATATCAGGAACCGCTAGAAACTGAGCCATTCTGCCATCTGGGGACCACTGCAAAAAGTTGCGGTTCCATTTAGGAGAACAAACCTATTTAATATAACCATTTAACATTGCAAAACGCTGTGTCGGCTGAAGCACTGAAGGATAATAGTTGCCGTCTATTAGAGACGAACCTGCGCCGCCTGTTCTTTGAACATTGAAATCGTAAGTTGTCGAAATTGAGATTTGAGATTTGTTGATGTCTTCAGGGCATCCGCAGGGACATCCGAGAAAATCCACGTTAGCCAAGCATCTTGGGCCTGCTTGGCCTTTAATCTGCCTCTCGCTGCCTCTTGGCTCTCGAGCGCGTCGACGCGTCGAATAAATTCAACAAGCGCTCTAAGCCGCGTCTTTTGATTCAGAGATTTGATCCGAATTGACTTTGATCCAGAACCATCCGACCATCCTTTTGCTTTCCTTGCTGCTTATTTTCATGTTTCCATAATCAGAATTTGCTTCCCAGGTTCGACTCCGTATAAGTGAACAAATTCCGTTTTTTTTCGCCATTCCGCTTCTTTTTTAGAAGATGCAGCCTCCTGAGAAAAGATACTCGTCCCAAGTCAGTCAGATGCCTCAGAGTTACCAGTTCGCCTCAACCACCATGTCCCATTGCACCCATCATAACTTTGGAAGAGCATTATCTCTCTCCTCTGTTCTCTCCACCCAAATTCAATGCGGAACTCGGCCTTGTCGTACCCAAGCTCAGCGATCTCCATGAAGAGCGCATTGCAAATATGGACGCTGGCTCTGTTACTCTTCAGGTCCTCTCACACGTACCTGTCGACCCTACCGCTCCTTCCACGGACCTGGCTCGTTCGATGAACGACGAGCTTCATGTAGCTATCCAGAGCCACCCTAAGCGCCTGGCCGCTTTCGCAATACTTCCATGGGAGAACCCCAATGAAGCAGCTGACGAGTTAACTCGAACACGAAAGAGTTGCATTTCGTCGGTGCCCTTATCAATAACCATCTCAATGGTCGCTTCTATGACGATGCCTTCTTCTGGCCTTTATTTGAACGTGCAGAGGCCCTGGATGTCCCGATTTACATCCATCCTACCTTTCCGGATGAGAATACTCTCCCGCAATACCAAGGCAATTATTCCGAGCGCGCAGCATTCATGCTCGGAATTTCTGCTTGGGGATGGCACGCCGATACTGGCTTGCACATTCTGCGCCTCTTCGCTTCTGGTCTGTTTGATAAATTTCCAAAGTTGAAAATTGTTATCGGACACATGGGAGAGATGATTCCGTATATGCTTGACCGTATTGTTCCCATGTCTGAGAGAGGATGGGGTCAGCGGGAAAGAGGCCTGCGACAGGTTAGCCTTGTGTCTTCTCTGTGGCGGCAACCCTAACAATCTATCGTTCATTTATTTAGGTATGGCAAGAAAATATATGGGTAACCACGTCGTACGTTCATTGTGCCATTCTTCGCTTTATCCCGTTGATAGCTTTTCATTGCAGCGGAATGTTCACTCTTGCACCGTTAGCATGCTTACTCAAGGTTACGCCAGTCGAGCATGTAATGTTTAGCGTGGACTACCCATTCAGCCAAAATGAGACGGGTCGGAAGTTTTTGGAAGAGGTCAGGGAGAGTGGTTTGGTTAGCGAGGAAGAATTTGAAGGATTCACGTATAAAATGCGGACGATTGTTGAAGGTGAAAGTTGATTAGTATACGCTGGGTAAGGCCTGCTCTGTAAATTAGTATTTATTAATGTACTGCTGGAACACTGAACAGGATGGAACTACTAGCATCAGTAAGAAGAAGAACGGGTCTGAGCGCTAAAATAAGCGCCATTGACACGAAAATGAAATTCTTCGGCTGCACTTTTCCTTCATCCTGCCATCGTCAATGCTCGTCCATTACGATTGGCCGCTCATCGTGCATTCGTTTCTCGCTTACGACTATCATCAAGGAGCTTATCTACTCATTCTATTGACAATTCGAGCCCATTCTGCATGATTTCACGGCCGAACTCGAGCAACATCAACCCAAGTTTTCTGTTCCTGCAGATGGAATCCGTATTGCCTCTCAGCCCAGCGAGTTTTACTCTATGTTGCTGGTATGTTTGGTTCATGATTGAATGTTCTTCCTCATCAAAAACACTTAGGACATGATCAGAATGCTGAAAAACGCATTTTCCTTTCTTCGTTGTACATTGGCTCCAGTGAGACTGAACTCGTGTGTGTTCTCTTTGTACTATAATATCGTTCCGATATGCTCAAATTTATGTAGATATCCGTGCTAATGAACAGACTAGCAGAGAAGCAATCCCTGCAGCTGCATATTGTGTTGACTTGAACCGCTCAACAAGACCGGTTCTCCATCAACTGCTACCGCGCTTCTGCACTTCTTCGTGCTTTTCCAGATCGTGTTCGCGTCTCCTTGTTTCGGAGCTCAAGTCTACGCGGTATCATGGCCAAGATCGTCCTCCGAGGTTCAATGAGGGTTGGGCACCTGGCATGCGAAAATATACGGCGCGGATGACGAGTTGATAATCAGCGGGTACGTTTTACATTTCCTTAGCTCATCAAGCTGACTTATTGTATTACCAGAGCCAATCTAAACAAGGAATATTTCACAATCGGAGAGACCGGTATCTACGGTTTACTGCGCAAGCTCGGCTTTCCGACTATTGCTTCGACTTTTTACAGAAGATATCAACTTTGTCTTACCGACTCCTTCCTGCAGACGATGGAATGCCCCACAACTCCAATCCCCATTCGTACAGACGTGAAGGATACGATGTAGTCTGGTCAGAGTCAGAACACGTCCACATCATATCACGGAAAAAGTACATCAAGCTCTCACCGCATTCCAGGCATCACACCGTAGAGAAAAAGAAGACATTGCGCCCGCTACTTCCAATGTACTTCTCTTCCCTATCATTCAAGCCGGCCAATTTCGCATTCGCGAAGAAGAAAAATTCTTTCAGCTGCTTTTTGGGCATCTTAAAAAGCTGCAATGCGAGCGGTCTTACCTCCAGTTGGATCTTTACCCGGTGGGATCTCTTCGATAACCCAGGAGCGTCCGCTGATGGACTTGACGAGCGGGTACTTCAGCTTGTATCACCCTTATCAGAGATTGATCCTTGGGACTCCCCAAATTGGAGTGCGGATTGTTGCCGCTAGTCCAAAGGTGCCGTTGGCTTTCCTTTCTTCAGAAGTTTACTGACTTGTCTCTTTCTCTCGGTGTTCCAGGCAAATGGATTCTTCGGATCGAAGGGAATTTCCGGTCGAATTCCAGAGGGCTATACCTATCTCGAGCAGAAATTCATGCACGCTGTTAGGCGGATGGCAGGATTGTTTGCTAGCCTTGCTTTAGGATCTACCAATGTAGAGTTGCGTGAATGGGAAAAGGATGGATGGACGTATCATGCAAAAGGTTCGTTTTGACTTGTCGACTGATCACGATGGCGCAAAAAGTTCACCCTTTTTTTCTTTTTTGCATCTAAGGTCTATGGTTGTCACCGAGCGCAAACTCCTCCCCTGTGCTTACTTTATTTGGGTCGACCAACCTGAATTCTCGTTCTGCAGATATTGACACCGAACTCTCGTTTGCCATGGTCCTACCTTCCTACCACGCTACCGAAGATGATAATGATCCTGTGGCCGCCTTACGGGGAAAGCTTGCCCGCGAGGTTGCGGATATACGTACTGATGCCAAGGAGTGGAAAGGCGACCAAAGGAAGGTGCGATGGACCACGAAGATTTTGGTTTACCTAGTTGGCAATAAGCTCTGAGACTCTTGAACACTGGTAGTAACGGCGTATTTAATTATATTCTTCCGATAATCATCCCCACTTAACTTTCTTTCTCAGTAAGTACTTCGAGAATAGTGCTTATTGAACGATTCCATTATACAAGTGATAAATACAAGAACAGTCTACGACTTCTTAGGGGGACTGAGAACAATCAGGCCACTGACTTCGCCAGGACCAGACGAAGGCCCTGTAGAGTTGAGCCTCGATGAGCTTTGCTTCTTTGCGTTGAATGCAGCTCTGGAAACTTCCAAGTAGTTAGATGATAACGGTTCAATTTCCGAGCCAGCACCAAGTTCAGAAGTGCCAAATCCTCCATTTCCACATCCGTATACTTCCGATTCGGGGGTATCTTCGAATCGGATATACTTGTTCATTTCCAGGTCGCTTGGGTAATCAGTTCCGTTGGTACCATTGGAAGCATTCTCAATGCTTATACCCAGATCGGCTCTGACCATGATCAATGTTGAAGCAATTCCCTGCCAAAGAGATTTAAAAGGGAATTTGTAGACTAACGATATACACATACCACAACCATCGTGAGCAAAGATTGTGTTTGCACCTCGGAATGCGCGATGTCGAGTAGTATAATGCAGATGATTAAAGTGACAGGGTATAGTAAGCCAGATTCAAGACTGACGGAGTGCATTATGAGTGGATAATGGCTGAATTTCCAAAGAAATGGACGCACACCATGGCCACTATACCGTTTATCCTCTTGTCATTGGAGCTAGAGCTCAAAAACCGATTCGTCGCATGAGATATCCACCAGATTCTGCCCGCTAAATGCAAATACTCAACGAAGCTCTCGGTTTAAGAACGTTGATCAACTGACCTATCAGGCCTGTAAGCATGAGATTAGTGAGGAGGTTGACGCACAAGAAGATGAATTCAAGAGTTCCTGCGTCTTCGATAGTAGAATTTTCCGTAATTCCCGTTGAGCTAAGTAAACGGCCTGAACCCTTCTTCCCAAGAATGGCAGCGATAAATGCCGTAACTTAGAAAGATAAGCAATGCCTCCTTATTTTCTGCTTCGGAGCCTAAACTCACCAGCATTGACCACTGTGATAAACACCGGCCCAGCTATCACTAACTTACTTGAGCCCCATACGATGTAGCAACGATACAGCTGGATGAATTCGTATCTGTCAGAAAGCTTAGCACAATTTGTTAAGGTAAAAACACTAACGAGTAGACAATCCGCTATAATACTCAAATAGAAGTGAGATCAAGTCTTCCAGAGTCGCGGTGACGAAACTCACATGGCGGCCACATAGATAGCCACTGTCGCGACACTAGACAAGATTTCAGATTCCGAAAAAGAAATATAAGGGAGATATACATTAGATTCTCGAACGACGTGAAATGTGCATTCGCTACCAATCCGTCGAAATCACCAGTGAATTGCGCAATGTATTCATATAAGTCATACTGATTCTTGGCCAAGATTGCAATGACTAGGGACGCTGTCGCCAAGAGATAAAGCAGCAAAAGCGAGACTTGGTAATAGCATATTCGTGCTTGCTGTTGAATCTGGAGGTATGTATAGAGTCCGAACAGCACTGTATATATGCCTGAAGTGTTTTGGGTGTTGTAGATCATAATCACTGTACTGAGAATTGGCCGAGATTCACCATATAGCAGGATAACAAACTGAATGCGGCTTGTGGTTAGAACGGTCACCTTCTTGAATTCATAGTACACTGTACAGCCTTGTACTCACTATCAACGTGATGAAAGTGGGTTGTAAAATTTCGAAAAACTGCTCCGGACTGATGTCACTGTTTATGGACGTGGAGGTGACATTACTAGCGGCCATGGCCCTTCAAGATTATTTAGGGGAAAGGAGAGAAAAAAGAACAAGCATCTGGCACGTTTAGATGAGCCTTTTAAAAGACGGGGCTGGTATTGGCGGTCCTATGGTAACTGTCCAAGTAACTGTCAGTCTTCAGATACCAGCGAACAAGTTCCGAAGCTTCAAGTAAATTTGTAGAACACTGGTATCATGATGATCATCGCGGGTGCTGAGCAGATGAGTGCATTGTGTACATCTAGGGATGCACACCGTACCCGTAATACGGTAAGTACGTACGGGCAATACGGTACGCTGTCCGTATCGTACCCAGGTGAAGAGATTCAGATTATGCTGTTCAATGTGCACAAAAAATAAACACCGCCGTAAGTTGTGTGTGCGGCCGTATTTTTGCCATCTTGCAATCCCGCCGTACTTTTCGCTGATTCCCGCCGCAAATTCTATAAGGAGCCTGCCGTAAATTTATTGCTGATTCCTGCCGTAACATCTCATTGAGTGTTAGTCAATCATATATGGCATGATAGTGGGTCAAAATATGCATGTCAATGACCCCAAAGAACATGCTTAAGTACATGATTTTCATGCTCTAATGCATGCTCAGCACATGCACACGGCAGTACATGGGTTTTCCAATTCATGTTAAGTGCTTTCAGCCTCTGTTAGCTTGCACCCAATGTCCAACCTCAGTACATGTTACACATCTGCTGTTCATATTAAACTGCAGGCAATTTTTGTGTTCAGTACAGGCTGCATCTCCCCAATTTGTTTTAAGCTGCATCACTGGTTGGATTCCAGGATATGTTCATGGTTCTCAAGTGACAGTGTTTCATCACTTCCCATGCTCATGGACCTCTTCTCAGTACATGATATGTTTTCGTAAGATAAGAATAATTGTCTCAGTTGAACACTAGATTGTGGTACAATTGAGAGAGGTACTATGGGTGGCATAGATATGGAATGGGTTGCTGTTGCGGACCAACAAATGAAGTTATGAAAAATCTGAGTGGACCAATCGATTTCTAAGCCTCTAAAACCCCCAGAATGAGCTCGTAAGATTTTTTGAGATTTTTTTCATCGCGTCGGGCGTCGCCCGAGCAAAAACAGGGATATGAAATATTTTGATGGCGCCAATCTGTAAGCGCCGTTTTTTCGACAATTTCTAGCTACTTATTCTAAAATGGCAATGTACTGAGAGATAAATTTGTGTATGGCAATAATAGTGGGTCAAAATCATTGCTCAGTACACCGTCCTTTTACAATAAACTCTTTTCCAACCTATCCTACATCTCCACTATACTCTTATGAATACATGTTACCCTTTCATAACCTATGTACAACTGCACCCTATGTTTGCCCTCAGTGCATGGCATGTATTCACTACCTATCCTGAAATATAACCTATGTTTGAGTTCAGTACATTTTCCCAGTCCAACCTATGTCCTGCTTTAACCTATGTTGGATCTGAGTGCATGGCATGCATTCACAACCTATGTACAGATCCAGTATATGTTCCCAGTTTCAACTTTTTTTGATCCATCCCTGTTTAATCTTAATGCATGTCATGTACTCACAGCCTATGTTTAATCATGACCTATCCTTTTATGAAGGCTTTGAAATATGACACCACACAAACATAGTGTAACAGGTCAGACAGACAATACAAGTTCACATAGGCTGAAACTTCACATGAATTGGAAAACCAATGTACTGAGGATATCAAAGCTTCAAAATGCATGTACTACAGAAAGGAAACATATACTGTTATGTGCTGAACATGCATTGAAAGCATGAAAATTATTTACTTTGGGGTCACTAGCATGCATTGGAAAATAATTTTGACTCTCTAGTACTCATATTATTGCCATATTTGTGGCAGTAATACTGTTATCCTGCAAGCAAAGCACATACTGTCTTAAAATTTTTCACACTGCAGTACATAGTGTTTTACAATCATTACATATTCCCCAGCAGCAGTACATGCTCTTTGAATGTTCTGAATCCTGAGTACATGGGCTTTCCAATGTGTGCCACAAGTTTTCAACCCATGCTGCATCCTACTGTGGCGGCAAAAATTAACCGAACACGCAAAATGTCACCTTGTAACGGCCATAGCGGGGCGAATAGCACATATTAGAATTTGTGTTTGGGGGCAATATTGTAGCCCTTTCGAATCCGCAGATGGTCCACTTTTCATGTTTGAGAAATATTTACAAATGGTAGAGTTATAGGTCAATATGTACAAAGCATCACATTTTATGATGTAATTTTTGTGAATTTTGACTCTAATGAGCTTTTTTCAATGTGTTCCTAAGCTTTTCTTGCAATTATTTTTGTACAGGACTACTATTGGGACCATAAGGCTTTTATATCATGGCTTAAACCCAGAAGAAACATGCCATATTGATGCATCAATTGAGGATGTTTATTTTTACCTGAAATTACAATAGCAGATGAATGAGGGCAAATCATGGGAAGGTTTAGTGGGTGATTCTATAGCATTTTGAGTCCTAAAGTGATCCCAATTCACAGAATTAAATAATATAGGAAATTCATTGAATTATAGCTTAAGAAACTTCAAGTAGCAATTTTTCTGGGGTAATTTCGAATTTAATGGCCTTAATTTGAATGTTTTTGAACCTTTTCTGCTGATGTTTTTTTCTGGTCACACTTTAGGGATGCATATACCTTCATAACACAAGTTGGGTCCATGAATGAGGCCATTTTCCACATCCAAAAACACAAATCTTCCACAATTATTTTCGAAAATCTGCCCTAAATAAAAATGTGAGCTTGTATTTAGCCTGTGGTGTCTGAATTCAAGCATTGAGGCTGTGATGGGGTTCTTTGATGCTGGAGGATATCTATGAATTATTTTGGATGGTACAGTCACTCTATGTACTGAAGACAAGAGGCAAGAAATTCTTAGTCCTTAGTTGGGCCATATTTCTGGGATGGTGGAGGCTTTTTGATCAGAACCAAGACTAGTATGATGAGGCCAATATTTATCATGGAGCTATATGCATCCCTAGAGTCTGGTCAGAAAAAAACATCAGCAGAAAAGGTTCAAAAACATTCAAATTAAGGCCATTAAATTCGAAATTACCCCAGAAAAATTGCTACTTGAAGTTTCTTAAGCTATAATTCAATGAATTTCCTATATTATTTAATTCTGTGAATTGGGATCACTTTAGGACTCAAAATGCTATAGAATCACCCACTAAACCTTCCCATGATTTGCCCTCATTCATCTGCTATTGTAATTTCAGGTAAAAATAAACATCCTCAATTGATGCATCAATATGGCATGTTTCTTCTGGGTTTAAGCCATGATATAAAAGCCTTATGGTCCCAATAGTAGTCCTGTACAAAAATAATTGCAAGAAAAGCTTAGGAACACATTGAAAAAAGCTCATTAGAGTCAAAATTCACAAAAATTACATCATAAAATGTGATGCTTTGTACATATTGACCTATAACTCTACCATTTGTAAATATTTCTCAAACGTGGAAAGTGGACCATCTGCGGATTCGAAAGAGCTACAATATTGCCCCAAACACAAATTCTAATATGTGCTATTCGCCCCGCTATGGCCGTTACAAGGTGACATTTTGCGTGTTCGGTTAATTTTCGCCGCCACAGTATGGACCTATGTTTGACTTTTGTACATGATACACCTCCTTAATTTATGTTAAACTGCAGTCTATGTTTAAGCTCAATACATGTTGAAGCCTCCCAATGCATGGTGAATTACATCCTGTACTGCATTTCAGTACATGCTAAGGTTTCCCTCAGAAACCCAACCTGTGTTTCATCACATCCCATGTTTAACTTGAGTATATGCTATCCATTTTCAATCTTAGACCATCATTGATTCTATTCAGTATTGTCTTTTGATCAACTTGGAACCCACTGGGTGCCTGAAGGTTTCTGTCTATGCTGTCACTTTGCGACTTGACACTGCTACAATAGCCACACACCACACTGACACAAGAAAATAATAAATCAAAGTCCTTCAGCAATTTGAATTGGTACAAACCTTGAAGTACCTACTTCCATATAACTGAACATTAAGAGGTTGTAGTAATCAGGGAAAAGCTGTGGCTGCCTCCAATTCCTGATCAGCTACTGCCCAAGTGCTTGATGGAAGGTCCAGGGTAAATCACTTGAATCTTACAGATCACACACTTACAGAATATTTCACTGCTCAGTATGCAATCTAGAGAGATAGTGGTCACTGGTTGAAGTAAGAGCAAGGCAAGGTTGGCAGTAATCACATGCAAATGGAAGTCATAAGTGCTTAGCTGTTCAATATTATAATTTATTCAATATTTATAGTTACAAAAGGTTACGCTAAATATGGCAATGCTATATTAGAGTAAATGAATGTTGAAGATACACTGGGTGCTGCTAGGGGTACATTGGGGTGACTTTGAGGTGACTTTGAGGTGACTTTGGGTTTACTTTGGAGTTACTTTGGGGTGACTTTAGGGTGATGCTGGGGGGTTCGCTGAAAGTGCTATGCCCAAACGAAATAAGTTACCTTGAAATAAAGTCCGCTGCCTTATTCAAACTTAAATAATATGTTTTGCATTAGTGCAAGGCACTACTGCATGAATGGGTGAGCAAAGTATCGGACAGCGCTTTGCAGGTACAGTTCTGTGTGGCTGTGTGCATCGGCGCTTCACACATCAGCTATTCTCACGCTACTATGGCTGTACACGCATCTCCGGGGGCCCCAACCAATATCGGGTTCGCTTCACTCACCCAACAATTTACAACTTTGAAATACATTAAATATAGACTTGTAATGTATGAAACATATCTTTAGCTGTGTGTAATAGGCTCCAGTCTATCTCCAAATACATTTACAGTTGCTGCTCATGGTAATTGCTGGCTAGTAACACATTGTTGTTGAGACAAGATCCATGACTTATGCACAGTTTCATGATTACTGCCATGTGAATGAAGCCTCATATGACTGAAATTAAACATTTCCAGTCAATTCTGGTGTTTTACATGGGGTCACTGACTGGCAAATATGTAAAAATGAGGGGCTGAAAGTTCAATCTGTCCACTGGCAGTAGTGAGCTGCCTTAAATCATGCCCATATGCTTGAAGAGGGTCTAGGAGTCCTGTAGCACATTTCATGGACATCTACAATATTATTTATGGCTTAAGGTAGAATAAGGTAGAATAAGGTATTGGAGCTTAAAAATCCAAGGAACTTACGGCGGTTACTCGTCAACTTATGGCGGGTCATGCATCAACTTACGGCGGGTCATGCATCAACTTACAGCGGTCATTCTCTGACTTACGGCAGGTAACGATTTTTTGTGCACATTGAACACCATATCAGATACGATACGGTCATTGTCCGGACGAAGGCACGTACAACCCGTATCGTAACTGATGTTACGGCCGTAGTACGGTTGGATACGGGCCTCCTTTTCAGCTATTTCTGACTGTGCCCTAGTGCTTGATCCTCGAATATCATACAACGGTCTTAAGCACGAGTTCTCGGATGATCCGAGCTTGCTTGAACATCTTGAGACTCAGAAGAAAAAACTACACGAATTCTACAATAGCTATTATGCATCTATTTCAACAGTTCGACTCAATGTCTCTCCTAGCTCATCTGCGCCCTCTACCTCCTTCCTTGGCCAAGGATCTCCGCAGAAAGGAAGTTTCAGATCTATGTACCGAATGAGCGCGCCATCTACCAACGAGCTTGATCAGTACTTTGGTATGCCCCAAGAAGACATTGATTTATGCGATCCCGTGGCCTGGTGGTACGCTCGTCGAAACTCACATCCACATCTCTACCATTTGGCACGCAATATTATGTCAATTCCTGGTGAGCTGATTTTCTTGTTCCAGCATTCAATTTCTAAGTTTCTCGCAGGGTCTGCTGTTGCCGTTGAACATATCTTCTCCAGTGGAAGGGATACAATTTCACTCAGGCGTACCAGGTTGGCTGCAGATACCATACGTGTCCTTATGCTTGTGAAGCATCGTCTTCGCACTGCTCGGTCTGCTGTGGAAGAGATCATAGAGGATAACTGAGTAGTTTTAACTTTTAAAATATTTCGATTTCATTTATTTACTTGGAATCACTACTTACGACCGTAATACGACCGTAACTGCCGTATTGTTCACCGTACGTACCGTAAGGCATCCTGGTTCTAACTTTACGGTACGGATACGGGTTTCACCGTGCTGATACTGACCGTACTGAGTACGGCCGTATCCGTAACGGTACGGAGATCATCCCTATGTACATCCACCTTGTATCCACCTGCGAGTCGCCTTAAATCATGATTCATATCTTGCAAAAGATAGGAGCGAGCTCCCTGCCAAAAAAACTGGTCGGGGTACTATGTTAACAGTGAACTTCTTTACAACCAGATTGAATATTGATATCACAAGTTCCAATTGACAAATATGCAAGAAAAATTAGGAATCTAACTTTCAGGTTTTTGGGCAGATGTCATGGCTCTCTTATCAGTTCTATCTTTTTTGTTTTTAAAAAAAATGCAGACTTGTATCTGCCACAGTGCACCGCATCTTACTCATGGAGCCCAAAAAAATCCAAACTGGCAGGGAATTTGCTCCTATCTTTGTATGCAAGATATAATCATGATTTGAACTAAGGTAGATGTACAGTATAGGAGATCATTCTTTCAGTGCTAGCAATGATCATCATGATACAAATGTTCTACAGCTTGAAGCTTTGTTGCTTGTTCATTGCTATATGAAAGTCATCCTTGTACAGTATTTAACCACTCCTTTGTGTTACGAACACTTTATCTTATCTCATGCTACATGGACTATTACTTATCATTTCCTTTGTTTACCTTTATATCACCCATTGTTGTGCAATCTATGCATTAAGTACTTCTGATAAGTTTTGGGCACTAGTAATGCATTACTAGCTGATAGCTATCAGATCGCTGCCATTTTTCCAAGAATGTTCAATTTCCAAGTCCAATTTTGAGTGTATTTTACTGTTTTTGAAGCCAATTTTCAATGTATTGACTTAATTTTTGCACACAGGGTTAGGGTTAGGATTAAGTTAGGTCTGGGGGCTAGCGGTTAGGGTTTAGGGTTAGATTAGGGCTAGGATGTGGTCCAGGGCTGTTCCGGCCCTGGACCGGGTTAGGGAAGGGTTAAGGTTAGGTTAGGGGTTGAGGTTAATGATTAGGGTTGGTTAGGGGTCCGGTTAGGGGTCTGGTTAGGGCTTAGGGTTAGGTATATCATTAAAAAAAGGAAAATAGTGTACATTTTTTTAGTAATGCATAAGAATGCCCAATAGCTATTGGCTAGTAATGCATTACTTGTGCCCGAGACTTATTGGGTTGTAATGTGTAGACTGCACAGCTACAGCTGTTTATATTTCCTTGGTGCTTACTTAAGCATGCACTTATTTAGGTGCATGGCTATGCTGTTTGGACATGCTTACCTTTTTATAGAGTTTGACACATGTACAATCATTGCATGATCATTTGATCCTTGATCATAGGTCTTGATCATACAATCATCCTTCAATCACTTTGATCACACCTCATGCTAGGATGCTGCATTTGGTGCTGGATACTCGTGCCCATGGAAAGTGACAGGCTGCTACTGAATTACTCAATATATTTTATGTCTTCCTCATTGTTTGCAACTCATATGTAGCATGTAGAAGTTGTCCAGTGGTCTTGTAGCTGGGTATACACATATTTTCACTACAATACAGTAAATGTTAGGAAGTGTCGCGCTTCCTAACAAGTCCAACAGGACCCACGGTTAATGGACTGGAATTCCGACAGCAATAGCCTGCCGGTTTATGACAGGCGCCCAAAATCTTCTTCTTTCTCCGCTGCCACGACGACGCCATTCCCAACCTTTCCCAACTACTAATTTCCGACGTCTACGGTCATTTACCCCACAGTCGCTGTTTCGAATGTCTTAGCGGCGCTACCAACGAAATTCCCGATATTTCCTCTCGACAAATTGACTCTTCCCCCAAATTCCCCAACATTCCAAACCCTACAAGACCAGTCGCAACACAACTCCCATATCCCTTGTTTCTCATACCAAATTTCCTATTCCATCATCCTCTCATTAGCTTACTATTGCTAGGGACCGGGACCCATTCCAACGGCTCACTATGACTTGCAACTATACTCGAAATTGCGTTGTCACTGCAGGTTGAACTCGCAATTCCGAATTATATTACCATCACAACGATACCCTCTTCATTCTCTTACAGTGTCTATGTATCTGCAATGCCCGAGTACCTTCCCTACCCTCCCTTATACTATTACCAATTACCAATTTTATTACAGTGGTACAATGAGTCAACCCTCTTGGACAATACATTGTATTCTCCCTTTTTCGAGAGACAACTTGCGCAGTGCTGCGCGAGCTGCGGCCCAGTCAAATGCGCGGGTCGCGCAGCTAACTTTACTGCGCGACTACACATACGCAGGTCGACAAACCATTATAGTTATATTAATTACTGTCCGATAACCTATATAAGCTGGGGACCTTGCCTGTAAGGCCTCCAGATCAGTTATTTTGCAATTATATCGGTTTTCTTCTCTCATTCAGTCTTTCTCTCTCTCAGTCTCTTGTCTCTTATCTCCAGCTCTCTCTCCTCTCTATCTCTTTTTATCAACCAATGCAACCTTGATCTTGATTCCCCTAAATCACCCAACACTCCAGTTATTATAACTATACTACATTGCCAATTTCCAACCCACCATCTCAAGTAGACATATCTGCCCAGCGGTCTTTGTCAGCGTAAACCCCAAAACCAATTAATCAGATCTCTTGTCACTAAAAACGGTGCCTTTTTCCCACTCGACACCTCCTAGAGAAGTCAACGCGACATGCTCTAACAATAAATCTATCAAATTAAAATGTTGTGTGTCCTCCTTTAGCCTCCAGAATTGCCTCGACAACTTCAGATATCCAATTCACATACTTGTCAATGTCCTCAATGAGTATCTGGTCCCAAACTTCACAGACAGCCTGGATGAGTGCTGGTACGGATGTAGGATGATGAGGTAAAGCCCTAATGCCCTTTTCGAGCTCAAACCAAACAGTGTCGATGGGGTTGGCATCAGGTGAAGATGGTGGATGGAGGAAAATGATGATTTGTTGATCATTGAGCCAATGTTTTCTTGTTTTGGAATTATGACTTGGTGCACTGTCCTCCTTCTCTGTGACCTCATTTTGTTCCAGAACTGCAAGACGGGCCTCCCAAAACCTGTTCCTGGTACCTTGCAGCATTCACTCCACCTCCTTTCCCACTGGATATTTGAGCACAACCAGCAACCCTTTTTTAGCCTTCATAATGCATCTCCATACCATGATGCAAATACTAGACTGCTTAAATGTTGGAATCAAACAGTTGTCTTTGTATTCCTTATCTGCAGTCCATGTAATGTAGATGCAACCACAAGAGTCATCCAAATGGACATAACTCATCTGACCAAACCACTTGTGACTCTGTCCCATTTGATTCCCCAATTCTGCTTTGCCCATACCAACCTTCGATGGGCAGCTGCTGCAAAGATGATTTGATGTGCTACCAGTTGCACAATATTTTAGACATGGGCACGAATGCCAAATGTTTGTGAATATTCGTGAATATATTTGC
Organism: Gymnopus androsaceus JB14; assembly: GCA_009733575.1. Lineage (NCBI taxonomy): Eukaryota > Fungi > Basidiomycota > Agaricomycetes > Agaricales > Omphalotaceae > Gymnopus > Gymnopus androsaceus. Next base: position 16,325 of record ML770076.1, read on the forward strand.
ATTCAGCATTCGAATGTTGAATGTTTGATGGGTAAACATTCACATTCACACGAATGGACATTCGAATGTGAATGTCCGGTTTTGGAATGGTGAATGTTTTTAACATTCGTGACCTTATTTCACTTTATTAATTTATTTTCACATATAATACTATAATTATGATTTGTATACCTTAAGCAAAACCAGATGGCGTACCTGTTTATTGTTCCCCTTGTGTGTGATGTAACTGAGGCCCTGATTCACACCAAAACCATCTGTCCATTAGAGTTCAGACCTTGGCATGGTCACTTTATATCTTAGTACTTGAACTTATATATTTAGATAGTAGTAGTGTTTTATTATGTATAATAATGTATGTATTTATTTATTATGACATTTGTGAATACATTCAAATATTTGCCTAAAATATTCATATTTGCGAATGCTTTGTATAAAAACATTCGCATTTGCACAAATGTGCACTCGAATGTGAATGTCCAGATTCGGAGCACAAATATTTGCATCATGAATGTTGAATGCATTTGAATGGGCATTTGTGCCCATGTCTACAATATTTGGTGAGGATTTTCTGTCAGGCCTTGGCTCATTTCCAGACACTCCGTGCACCCGCTATCCACCTGCTGATGTTCCCCACACTTGGTGACTGTCTGCAGATACTTCCCACACTCATTACCTAAATTGTGGGCGCTTCCTATGCTTATTTACCATTTATCCTGCCTGCCGGGCACTTTCTACATGTGATTACCAGTTATCCTGCCTCCCAGGTGCCTCCTGCACTTGATAACCATCCATCAGGCCCTCCCGACAACTTCCACAGCCACCCTACAGTATATAAGTAGACACCCCGAGTCCATGTACCCCAGTCTGTTATTACTGCTGTTACCATTATTTTCTGGTTTCCGAATCTATTCTGTTTGGTGCCCATCACTGTCTCTCTGTTTTGCCTGTTTCAACCAGCTGTGCCTTCCGAGCTCCGTTCAAAGGCCCACTGTCATCTGCATTGACCGTGAGGCTCCATCCGTAGATCCCAAATCTATGTCTGGAGCTCACTGTCTTCTATATCTGTTTACAACTTTACAACCAAAGCTCCTCGGGAGCTTCCTATTTGGGTTTTGCTACCTCTAGAACCTCTGGCACCATCTGCTTTCACCCTATTCCATCTGCTTTTGCACTATTCCCGTCTGCTTTCACCCTATTCCTTCCGCTCCCACGCTATTTCCGTCCGCTTTCACCCTATTCCATCCGCTCCCACGCTATTTCTGTCCGCTTTCACCCTATTTCCACCCACATCATCCATATTTGGACATATTACACCCTTTTGGACCACCCCTTCATACATATTCCATCCGCTTCCACTCACTTCTGGTTGTCGGACCACAATACCACCCGATTCCTCCTGATTACGTCAGCGAGTGGCCCGTACACTGTTCCTTGCACCTCCGAGACTTGTACTGTTCCATACAACACTCATACTACTGTCCAGATCCACCTTACGGCATGGTTCCCCCGGGTGCTCACGTTTGGTCTCCACTTACATCTAGGTGCAAGACATTTGGGATACATCAGTTCAAGATCCATTTCGTGCACCAGGTCTCACATTTTCTTGCTAATACCATATGGAATTTCTGTGATTTCAGCAGCATTGGCAATGGTTTTTCCACTCTGAATTGAGCCAATTAAACAATTTTTCTTTGGAGAAGAATGCTGTATATGTGTCATGGTGGTAGTAGTACAGAAGTAGTTACAAAATCAAGCAAACTTGTGAGTCATCAAGATATTGTAAGATCCCTGGCCCATCACTTTCCGTGGGCACAAGTATATCACTTATTACTTACAGACATCAATACTGCTCTACTTCATAGTTTCATGCATTGTTGCAGTATGTACAGGGCATAGGGTACTGGGTCTAGGGCTTGTACAGTAGTATATATAGTAGTTGTAGCTGTAGCATAGTCTTTAGCTTCAATCTTGTCAATATCTCCTAGTCCTCAATATATTCTTCTTCTCTTTTCCTCATTGTTCATCTCTTTGCCCAAGTCAGAAGTTGTGATGCCTGGTATCTCATGTTGTGAGGAAGTAGTCACTGACACTTTGGACATGATCACTCCTTTGTACAGTGACATTTTCTGAAACCAGGATGCATCTGGGTAAGTAAAAATGGTGTTCAAATTCAAGATATGGGATGTATCAAGGCCCAACACATTCAACTATGTACATATTCATGTATGCCCTCTCAGGGTAGACAGATTGGTATAATTTTTATAGGAAGCCAAAAAAAGGAAATCAGGTATAATGCAATTAATAATTTCTTTCATGGTATACTTTTGCTGTCAGTAGATGTGGATGAGCTTTACAATCATGTCCAGATTGATATGTTGGTACTTAAAACCAATATTTAAGGAGAAATTCAATTTTTATAGTTTTGATGAGAATAGGGAAAGTGTTTATTGAGTGTCATATATGATATTATGGAGGTCCCAGGGCCCAGTACAAGTGTCATTCAGATAGATGCATTGTAAAATCATTATTTTAGGCACAGAGCGCACCTCAAAAGATGCCAGACCACATACAGAATGGGGTGTACAAAGGAGTGTTTTTGACCACATCAGCAAAACCTGGGTGTACTGGACAGCACTGGATAGCGCTGTCCAGCACCCATAGCACCCATAGCACCCATAGCAAGGTCCCCATCTATCCAGAGCTATGGACTGCTATGGATCGCTATGGATCACTATGGATTTCACAGGAACGTCAGTTGTCATTCAATTCAATGCTAAATGTATTATGTGTTTGAATTGTTTTAAGAATCATAAAATCGAAAAATGGTGGAATAAAATCATTTATGTCTTCATGTTGATATGTATATAGATTATAGTACATATGTAGTTCTAGGACAATAGTGTAGCAAAATAACTAAAAGTCTAGTACTACTTAGTATAACTATGTGTTACTTAGTACTATGAGACCATAGTATAAGTGTTGGCCCTTGTATGCAAGCATTAAATAAAGACATACTGTGAATATTCAGTCAACTTAAGTGACCAAGAATCAAGATGGAGTTGGACAATTGAGACGAAGTTGAAGTTCCGACGCAGATGATTCTGCATTTCTTATATACTGTTAGTGGGAGAGAATGACAAGTGTCAGATGGCTGTCAAATGGCGATACGAGTCAGTGATCCCACAGAACCTCATAGCAACCCATAGCAACTCATAGTTCTGTAGAGAACTATGGCTACTATGACCTGCTATGGCTCGCTATGGCTGCTATGGCCATTACCCAGGTTTTACTGATGCATTTTTGCATATCCAATAACAATCCTGCCACAGCACATCCATTTCTCCAGCAAATTGAATGCAATGTTTGGATTTACCCCTTCTGATATCCAGCTTTTGAATTGGAAACTCAGTAGAGTATCAATCTTGGTAGTCTATGCACAGTGAGCAAAATACAGATTTCATTTACGAAGGAGTGGTTAAATACTGTAATGCATCACAGTGCCAGTACCACTCCACAGGATCGAGTAAATTGAGACTGGAATTATCTTAGGAAAATAGTCTGTAAATAATAAAATATTCTGCTGCAAATTTTCATTGAAAAAGAATGAAAATCCCACCTCAAAAATGATTTAAAAAAGACCATCTTTTCCATGGTCTTTTCCATGTGTAAAAGGTCTTGTAACCTTTGTTCTTTCCCAATTGAAATCTTTGTTTTATTCCGCAATCAACACATGGTACTCAGTTACTGCCAGTTACTGCCCTGAACTGATGGTATCATATATTAGTCAGCAGAGCGACATGACGAGCTTTGTCATCATTTAGAGTGTGTAACTTCATCTTCTTAATGCACTCAGAAGCAGATAAATGATGTTCTCCCTTGTTTTATCTTAAAAACAGATCCCTGGTTCTCTGAGAGCCATTTTATAAGTATCACATATTGCCTGTGACAGTTGTAAGCACTCAAAATCAGTTGAAAATCAGCTTGCCCAAGCCAAATTCAAGTTGCTAATGGGCTGCCAAAACTGTACCCTAGCCTCAGATATGGTACATTCAAGCTGATATGGACCATATACTTATTCTTCTACCTTGAGTAAACCTTAGGTATAGAGCCCTGAGATTCTGAGAGTCATTTCAACTGAATGATTACCATGAGAACATGCTATTAATCCCCTGTTTCCCTTTCCAAAGGCGAATTTCACTTAATTATACTACAAAAATGTATAAAAGTGCACTACTCAAAACTACATGGCACTTTGAAAAGACACAGACTTGAATAGAATATTGTAATTTATTTTTTGCACACATTAAAGAGCATAAATATTAAATACTGCCACTGTGCTGCCCCAGAACTAAGCCCCAAGCATGCTGAGAAGAAGTTAAGCACTCATAATGATGACAAAGCTGTTCCTGCAGCTCTGCTGACTAATATCTGGTGCCATCGGTGCAGGGCAGTAACTGGCAGTAACTGGGTACCACATGTTGATGGTGGAATAAAACAAAGATTCCAATCAGGAAAGAACAAAGCTTACAAGACCTTTTACACATGGAAAAGGCCATGGAAAAGATGGTCTTTTTCTATTTATTTTTCAGGTGGCATTTTCATTGTTTTTCAATGGAAATTTGTGGCAGAAAACTTTATTATTTACAGACTATTTTCCTAAAATAATTCCAGCCTCCATTTATTCAATCCTGCAGAGTGTACGATGCAAGAACAGCTTACAACTCCTCAGGGGGACTCAGAATGACTAGCCCAGATTTCTCGCCGGGTCCAGAAGAAGGCCCTGCAGAGATGAGCCTAGATGAGCCTTGCTGACTTTC
>ML770077.1:0-21126 GCA_009733575.1 Gymnopus androsaceus JB14
CAAGACGAGCTTATACCTTGGATAGTAGATTGGCTGAAAAATAAAGGCCAAATCACTCCAGTCAATGCTGTAACTTTAACGCATTAAACCCTGACAACAGTCAGATCAAACTAATGCGTTAAATCGCGACAGCTGTCGCATCACTCAAATATTTCCCGGGCCTGCTCCTGTGCGGCTTCCCTCGGCATTCCAAATGGGGCCAGATCTCCCGCTACAGATTGATATCTCTCTGCATAAAACATGGAAATCAATATTTAGACATAGGTTGCCTTTGCCGAGCCACGGCAGAAGGCTTAACGCAAAAACATAAACCTTTTTCACACTTAGCCAATTTTAGCCAATTTATGTATTTCGACCAAGTGCACAAATCACGCAATATTATGTTCAATCAACAAGCATTAAGTTTTAAGTAGCGGCATCAAACTATCAAGTAAAGCAAATTTTCATGAACTAATAGTGTCAAAAGATCAAGTTTAGGATTAGCAGCGACAATACAAGTCTCGTTGTAGAGTAGCTACGCAGAATGCAACCAGCTATGTACATATTCCACCGACTATCCTCGTGTAACGTAGACCCACAACTACAGGCGAACCAACTATATATTTAAAGAGAGCACATTTCCAGAAAAAATTCAGCGGCGCTGGCGAATAGACGATGTGGCGGGGGAGGCAGTAGAGGCAGGACGTTGGGCAGAGTCAGCCACGCCCCGAGTACTACGAGCTCGTTTCGAGGGTGGCGCCTCTTTACGATTTTCGGCATCAGCCTTTCGTTTCCGACTTGGACATTGGGGGGAGTCAGCCGCGCCCCGGGTACGAGTTCGTTTTGCAGGTGGCGCGTCTTCAAGATTTTCCGCATCAGCCCTACGTTTCTGAGCAGCACGTACTGTCGCATGATGTGGACTGAATCATGAAATGTGAGCCTTTGGAGTTGAATTTAATACTGTGGAAATCGTACCGTTTCTCCTCCTCCAACTCTTTGATTACCCATCCCACATCTTCTAAGGCGGCTTCCCAAGACGAGCAATCTTCGCGGTCCTCCAAGCGCTCGTACCACCATAGTAGACACATCAACACGCTCAACATGCCACACGCGCCTGGCTTTTGAAGGATAGCAAAATCCCCCTCCCCCTCCCCTCCGACCACAATCCGTCCCTCAGGATCCCGTTCCCTCCATCTCGGATTAATCGCCGACCACCACTTCCACCACTGAGCCTCAAAAGCTACTACGTCACCAAATGCCTTGTCTTGAGGCACCCGCGATGTCGTTTTCGCGTTCTGCGCCCACCACCCTACGATCGAAGGCCGCCCAGCAGAAGGAAACCATGCTTTCTATGAAGAAATTTAAGCATTGTACATTGTAATGTAGACAAATGGAAGACTTACTGCTCCGTTCGGATTTTCATACTCGTAATGCCCTTCTAGACAAGCCCAATTTGCAATTGCAGCCTTCCAATGGAAACTCGCAGGCGCTCGTTCACCTGAGAGCGTCTCCCAGGCTTTCTCCATCCAGCTAGGCCAACCTTCCGTATTAAATTCCGCAAGTCCACCGTCATTCTCCCCCTCGGCATTATCCTCATCTCCCGGAGTCCGAGCTATTGGCTGAGACATCGGAGCAGGAAAAAGAGGAGTAGCCATTGATGATGGAGATGCCGGAGGAGTTGGAGAGGGACTAGCTGCCCGTGCTTGAGAAGTCGGATCAATTGCAGGGGAGCTATGTGCTAGCTTAGCTAGCGGACGAGGTTTAGGACGGGGTCTATCACCATGCGAGTTCGGGGGAATCATAGCGGATGAATGAACTGCTACAGCAGCTGTGGGCTTGTCCGACGGGGAATTTCCAGGAGACCCCGAATGCTGAATCGGGGTTGATGGAGAAAGAGAAAGAGAATCCGAATCTGGGAACAGCACTGATGGAGCATTTGCAGAGGGGGTCGATTCAGGATGGTCAGATGCAGGAGCAGGTTCCATCGGAGATGTGGGTTCGGTTTCAGCAGCGGGGGACTGAGGAATTAGAGAAGGGGTAGGAGGCACAACAGGCGCAGGCTCCCTTGGAGATGTGGGTAGAGGTACAACGACAGGAGGTTTTAGTTGCGCTCCTAATACCCCTAGTAGCACGCATCGCCGGTGAAAGGCCAAGCCGTTCAGCTTTCGAAGATTCTCCAACTCCTGCAGTCGCTTTGCATTGCCACACCGTTCTAGATAAACCTGTGCCTCCGGACTAGGGAACACTGCGGTGGCGACTTCAGGCCCGCGTGGACGAAGACGAACTAGGCGCCGTGTCTTCTTGCCCACACCGGAATCGCCTCCCTGAGCAGCCCCATTGTCCTTTGAGCCACTTGCCTTCGACTTTCTCTTTCCTTCACCTTTCGTTTTTGGCTTCTCCTTCTCCTTCTCCTTCTTTTCCTCTCCACTCTTTTTCACCCGCTTTCTTCCCTTCCTCCCTTTCGGTTTAACCGGCCCTCCACTCTCCTTATCCACGCCTTCCGAGACATCTTCGCCGGCGTCCTTCATGACGATTAGCGATTTGACTTCGACGGGGTTGGGAGGACCGGCGGGAGCCATTGACTTGCTTCCCGAGCTTTCTCCGTGCAATGGAACTAGAGTATTTGATAATTAATAAATAATTAGACCCCTGACCAAATACCAAGCGAAAACCTACCTCCTCGCGCATCCTCCAAGTACTCCATAAAAGTTCTCATAACATTCTCCACGAATTTTGGAGAGTCCCACTCTTCGAATTTCTTTCCCTTAATCCTTCCCGAGCTGAGGCTAGAATAGAAACCAGGGTCAGTTCAATAGATAAGAAGATTCAAACATTCGAACATACGCAAGTAACGTGAAATCCTTACGAGCATCTTCTGCGGGTGCACCAAGCAACAGCGTCAACCACAAACCCGTATGTGCTCTAATCGCATCGAGCAGAGGTTGTATGAACTTTGTAAGGTTTTGGCGACAGCTAGATGAGGGCAGGAAAAGTCAACTACAACAGTCAAACACGAAAGGGTGAGACATCCTTACAGTTTCATAGTCTCCTCGTCGAGATTTCCCAATTCCTCCAAGGAGAAGCCACCCCCTGACATCAGGTTCTTGAACGCGTTTCGTCTCGCGGTGTATTGCTCTTCGTTCTCCCCTGCAATCTGCTCCTTAACGTCCTTGGGCTGGCGTTCATCAAGGTCTTCCGCCACCTCGCACATTTTCGCTACCCTAGCCTTATTGTCCGGAGGATTTTCTACCACCATTTCTTCGTACTCTTCCCTGAAACCGTCCTTGTGATCCTCATGCGACATCCAGTATTTGTAATCGGGCATCCGTCGAGGAGCACCTTTCGTGACGCTCTGCAGCTGTTTGTGCACACCTTTGAAGGCCAGACCACCCCCCGCACGATTCGCAGTTTGTACCTGGCGATTGAACCAGATTTTGAGTTGCTACAGTGAAAGGAAAAATACTTGTAAGCTTAGAATAATCGAAGAGATTAAATTGATCTACCTTAGCCCCTATCTGCTCAATTTCCATTTGCCTGCGGACTCTCAAGTCGTCGACAGTCTCCTGGTTCCCACCAGCCTCGACAGCTTCATCGAGTTCCTCTTCCGAGGGTTCCTTTCCGGTATGCCAAGGAAACGCTGCAAACCATTCTGCTTTAAGTTTCTTGAACCACAGAGACTTGGCATCCTTCTTCAACTGCAGGTATTCCGGCACTTTGTTCTGTAAGAATACCATATGTTCTCCAAAAAAATTCCCCGGATTGCCCGGTTTCCCTCCTTTCTTCTGTTGCTTTCGAGATGACGAAGAAGATGAGGCTTTGGAGGAGGAAGCCAAGGCAGTCGAATTAGAAACAGACAAGTCACCAGACGCAGTCGCGTTGTCTAGAGACGGTGGGTGAGGGTTAGAAATTGATGAAGCGGATGCAGCAGCATCCTCGATAGTGGCAGGATTTTCATTGGACGAGAGTGATTGAAAGTTCTTTGGGCGCATATCCTGCATGTTTTCCTCCATCGTCCGAAAACACGTCGCAGTATAGAATAAACAAAAGTTTTGACGGGATCACAAATGCCTCCATGATTTAATCATGACCCGGCTGTGATTTCAAATCGCATCCCTTGCAGCTCATCCTTTTGTACTTATATTCTTTAAGATCCATATATAATCGCTTCACTTAGTCTACTTCACTAGTCCTCAAACTTAGTTACACAACACGAAAAAAGAGGTTTATTTCCAGCCAACATGCACTAGTACCAACGTCGTAAACCCATAGCCAAATTTAAATCCCTCGTCCCGAGCATTACAGGCTCCAAGCCCAGGTTCTTCATCTCCAAGAATTTGACGACAGCCCGCTGCCTAGAGACATTGTTGGTTAGAATAAGATCTCAGCAACAGTGCTACATCCCACGTACTCATTGCAATAGATCAGAGTCCCTATCGAACATGCCACCGCATAGAATTGGTCCTCGTTGCTATCCGTTCTCACATTCGAACCTGTCTCCGTGCCTATAGGTGAGCTCTGGCAAAAAAAAAAAAAAAAATAGACTCCGTCAGTCATTATCATCGACGACCTGACGAATCAAGACTGACCGGCGCGGTGGTTAAAATGTCGAGCTCAGAAGCTGACCACTCAGATTCCAACAACTCAAAATCGGAGACCTCCGAAGGTGGCGGTGGAGGGGGAAACGACGACGAATCTGTGTCCAGTGACTCCGAGGGCACTGAAGTTGAGCCCAAAGAACGACCAGAAGGTTTCGAAGGCTCATCGTCATCTGAGTCAGATATTACGATAGGACTACGAGGAGCGGGTGGCGATGGCGGCTCTGGCAAGTTTATGGAGGTCCTGAGGGGAGCATGCGCATGATTGCCACTGCAATAGCAAGCCCAGTTCAACTGAGCATGGCCCATGCTCTCGAAACCCTCGTACCAGGCTCTTGGATAAGCCTGGGCTGCTAACTCAACAATCGTCCTGTGAAAAATATGCGTCAGGCTAAACTCGGTCCCATGTGAAGTTCCGTACCGGTCTTTGTAGATACCATCCCTGAGACTATTGGTACCCACCAGCAAATAAAAGGGAAACTCTTGACCATCAGGATCATAGTGCTCGCTGTGCTCGGTATGCACAGGAGCTTTACAGATTCTCTTGCGAGGGCGGCCGCAGTTGATCATGGCGGTTATAACGCAGTAGAGTGGTACCTGGTGGGATCAGTGAAGGTCAGATAGGCAGATAACCATCAATGGCAACGAATTGCTCGCTTAGTTGTATGTGAATTAATCCGTGATCCAAGAAAGATTGAATAATAACCCGATTTGCGGAAAAGCAGAGTAAAACTTATCATCTAAACTTCAATCAGAGGATGACCGACCCAAATCCCTCTCCAAACTTTCCTGTGGTACCAGGTCCAGCGCCTGATTTCATCGATGTGTCCTCCTCGTCGGACAATGAGCATACGTTGGATCGAGACTTCGAAAGCGATGATGCTAGCGCTATGAACGTTCAGCCTTCCGATGCACCAGCACACCAGTCTGCTTGGTTAACTACTGGTAGCCCCACCTATGGCAATGGAGGATGGGGTTCCAAAGGGAGCGGTTGGGGAAACTGGGGTCATCGCGATCCTGCTCTGGAAGTACTGAACAACGTCCGCGAGGACTTCAAAACACTGGCGAAGGATGTCGATCCTTTTCGTGATACTACACTTGATCCTCTGGATACTCCCGCGTGGGTGAAAGCTCAACGTAGGTTATTGAAGGTTAGAAAGCAAAAGCACTTAGCTTACTACATCAGCAAATGGGGGAAAAAACTTGCGAGCTTTCGGCGCTTGCGGAAGCTTTTTTACTTGCACGCAAGCTCGCAAGTAAATTTTTGATAATAACTGAGGCTCGTTTGCAATAAATTGTACTAGAAAATAATAAATATTGGTATAAGAATTAGTTGTCCTCTTTATTGAAAGCAAGTGAATGGTATGTATGAAAGAATAAGCGTTGTGTGCAGAAAAAGATGTAGGCGCGTATGGAAAAATCCGACACTTGCGGAAAAAACGGGTTGACTTGCGAGGTTGCGGACTTTCGGGCTTTTTGGGGTTGTGCAAGCTTGTACAACCGGCCGCAAGTGCCGAAAGTTTTTCCCCCCTTTTCCTGATGTATCTCCAGTGTTTCTTTCCAGTGAAACTGCGCACGTACAGAGCGCCAAACTGCCAACTTTCACCCAGCAGCAACTTGGTGAACGGCTCGTCAATCTGCGAGCCCAGGAAACGCTTCTTTCAGCCGACTTTGCCAGGGCAGAAGAAGAATCCCGGCAAGCCGATGCGAAGAAGAACAGGCTCGGAAAGGCCATGGAGGATCTGAAGGTGGCAGAAGAGCAGCTCCTTGCTCTCCATCTCGTTGCTGTTACCCGTCGTCGCAGTGTTCAAACGTAGTATTCCGTCTCGTCTATCTGTTAATGCCATGCCATCGATTTCCGTTTGTTCTTGTGATGCCCGAATAACGCGAGAAATTAATCGATGCTTTTTTGTGTCGAATTTCAGCGTGAATACTATTTGGAAGGATGGCAGGTACCATTGTGCGAAGAGGTGGCGAATGTGGTCAAGGTTTATGGTCAAGCCAGTGCGAGCGCTATTGTCAAGCGCCTGTTAGACGCCCAGCTTCGTCGTCGTCAAAAACGACGACCTCGCTTGAATTTCATAGTTGATTCTTTTAACGAATATCGGAAACTGCAGTATATACCTCTCGTTGTCCTTAAGCCTAATTTTTTTTGTTGTCCAAATCTGTGACCTCACTCCAGAAAAAAATCTGTAACCGTCATTGAAACTGAGCATTGTTCGTCGTCCATGACAGCGAGTTCGAGCACGCAGTTTACACACAACACTCTTCAAACTCAAGATTCCGCACCAGAGACACTACTAATACATTCTGAGCAGATAAATACGCTTACAGAGTAAGTCAAGCAATCCCAATATTTCTTTCGCCACTTTCTGAAGACATTATGGTTCCAATTACTTTCTCTCACTATAAAATTGTACCTCCATATTGGAACCTCTCCAGAACTTCTCAAAATGAAGTACAAACATTAAAGATGCTTTTGGTGCATTTCATTCACCGCGGGAGATGATCTGCGTGAAGTACTCAACTCGTCGCTCCTACTTTGAGGTACTTCAAACGCCACGGAACAACTATAGCTCGACCGTGTACGTCTGTCTTGTCCGATTTGCTTCAATCTTAGAATTCAAGAATAAAACGTATCAGGAATTGTACCCCGAGAATTTTTAGGCTATCCACTGCAATCGTAGGTCGCAGCTGCATTATTCGGAAGACGCTCGGAAGAGATGGGAACGTATCCGAACGTTGAGTTCGATGTTCTCACGACTACTTTCTTGCTTCTCTTCACATCCAACTTCGAATACCATCTCTTTTTGCTTATATCTGCCACCAGTCAGGCATTTGAACGTCACTTGCACCTTTTTAGTACACAATTCTCTTTACTGATGCAAGATAGGCGCATTCCTCTTCATTGCTTATTAGCGGACTAATCTCTCGACTTGCCTCGTCTAAGTGAGCCTCCTTCGAAAATTCTGTGCTCACCCATACTCATAGATCTCATCTAACGACTGCCAATAATCTAACTCCATCGCTGGGGTGGTATTCTAGGCATTTGAACGTCACTTGCACCTTTTTAGTACACAATTCTCTTTATTGATGCAAGATAGGCGCATTCCTCTTCATTGCTTATTAGCAGACTAATCTCTCGATTTGCCTCGTCTAAGTGGGCCTCCTTCGAAAAGTCTGTGCTCACCCACAGTCATAGATCTCATCTAACAACTGCCGATAATCTAACTCCATCGCTGGGGTGGTATTCTAGTGGTTCCAACGCCTAAATGCTATACATCTCTAGTCTACTATATCCGTCGAAGGAGGTTTTTGGCTTCGCGCATGAGCGTCGACAAAAAGAGAACATATGGAAGAATGTTGCCTCCACGGTGAGTAGACTGTGTATCGGTTTGGCATTTTCTTTGGTGAATCCTCTGACATCTAACTTCTAGATCTCTAGAAGCGATCCGTCATTCTAAAAGTCTGTAGTGTTAATGTAATCAATCTTTCAACATTACAATCAGGCAGAAAAAAATTTCACCGTATATATATATATCATTGGTTGGCTCGATACCCTGCAACTCCCCCCCCCCACATAGACTCTCACTACTTGCAGTGTACAAGAGAACTTCACTTCGCTTGGCGCGACACCCTATCACCGAGCAATCTATGCCTCCACGGTCAGCGTTTTGTATCTTTCCCTCTGCTTTTGGTGGCCTTATTTTATTCTCTAGTTCCCAAAATATTCAGCCCACACTGGCACCCGAAGTTACTGGCCCAAATTTACACCACGGTGAACGGTGAGTCGACGATTTATTTGCTCGATACACTGTTTTATCATTTTATCTCTATATTTTATTAGAAACGTTGATATGGACGCTTTCATGCAATCTCTGCTTGCAGAGCAAGCCAATCAATTGGACGAGCAGAGCAGACGCCTTTCCGTGTTGGCTACTCAGCTATCCTACGACCTGAATTGTCGGTGCCCCCAACAAGGCAACGTTGGGCAGTGCAAATGTAAACACTGCAAGGACGACCATGTTTACACGGGGCCTCTTCTTTCTAAATGCGAGTCTATTGCTTGGGCATTTATGCCTGGCAAAGCTACGGATCGTCAGATCCTAAGGGTCCTACGCGCTGGCCACCGCCCCGATGTGCAGGAGTATGTCTGTCTCCACCGACCCGACCTTAGGGAGCGCCACGAGCAACTCATGGCAATTCACGCTAGGTGAGCCGAGAGCCGGTCTCAGATTTAACCCTCTTTTCCCTGACTAGTGTTTCTACAGCCATCAGGCTATGTAAGATTGTTCAGTCCTAGCTAGTTGGACAATCGCAGAGTTTCAATCATACAATAATATTTTCCATACATATGATGTCTTAGTCATAAACCGAATTCCACATCGTTTCCACAGACACCCTTGAAATTATGCCTTCCATGAGCTCCATAGAACTAGCATTGGCGCACCAGTTGGCTAGCCCACGGCCCCAAAACTCTTCCCCTCTTCGGGTGGGAAATTTGAACATTGTAGGACGCGAAGAACGTATTTGGATTGTTAAAGTCCATGGAGAGGATAACCTCGAATGGATGCTGGAATCTCGCGATGCCCAGCGCCGACTTTTGCAAGATCAGTTGGCTCCCATTAAGGATGCCCTCTTGTACGCTCATCCAATTGAATCTTGAGACAAATTTCACTGACAATATTACCATTTAGGCAAGAACTACGCGCTCAATACGTACAAGCTCATCCTCTTGGTATAACCGCTAAGGTTGCCGACAAATTAGAGAAGAAGGCATATGAAAATGCATATGAGATGTTGAGGGGCCAAAAGAGGCGCGAATTAGAGGAGTGGAGTCGCGAAAGGGCGCAGGAAAGACGAATCAAGCTTGCGGGGGGCGTCGGGGAGGATAAATCTGCTAGTGTGTGTGAATGTGAAGAAGGAGAGTTGGTGAAAATGTAGTTTGTCTCATTGGCAATGAATGCTTCTGCCTGATTTTCCTTAAATATTTCTGCCAACATGACTTCGTGGTGTACATATCCGCATCTGCTCCTTGAACCTTGCATCTGAGTTCTAAAATCTTGTTCTTTGCAGTGCCGTAGAATGAAGTTGCTTCGTAGGCATATATCTCATCGCAGACTCTTACGCTAATGGCCTTTTTTTTTTACAGCATCCGTCGATGACGAACTCAGCCTTCAAATTCTTCATGTCCACCCGAAAGAGCTCGAAACTCAGCATGATGCAAGGGACAGGGAAATTTACCTTGCCTGGAAGAAGTAGGTCTATCTATCCCTCAACTGTAATCTGCCAACCAACGACTGGTTCTTTTCCCCGCCAGTATTTTACGTCGATTTAAGCCAGCTCACTCTCCAACATACTATCGCATAGTCTCAAAGAATATGCCTTCGTCAATCATTCAGAATGTTCAGCAGCTCCCCACAAGAATTGTGTTCGGGATCGAAGATTGGGAGTGTAGCGAGCAGTTTTGGACACTCTATACTATCAACAAGTAAGATGCCATTCCGTGTTCTCATCTAAGTGTAACCAAAGTTTTTAGGGCTTGCGAATACCTGCGAAGGGCTCAAGCCAAAGGTGCCCGATTGCGTCTCCACGGAGTCCGAGTCACTCCATACCCGCCCTTCTACAATCTTGTCTACCTCCCCATATACTATCCTCGCGCACTTGAGTCCAGGGTCCAGCGTCACCTGTAAATGTGAAGAAAATCAGTATCTAGATCCGTTGGATATCAAATTGATTTCCCTGAACATATTCAGATTAAGTGCAGTATTCAATAAATTGTCATTCAATACAGTAATCATGCAGAGTTCGCTAACAAGGGTACGGATATATATATATATATGTATTAAGGCAGTTACATTTACACAGTGCGCACAATCTAATACATTACGGATTACCAAATACGAAATTTCTGCAATCCCTCCTGCCAGCGCGCAGAACGCCTTGCTTTGAGCGCTTCGATGGCTTGTTGGTTTCCCTCGCGCATAATATCAGCATCATTCCGGTATCCATTCTCGACAAAACGGGTGAGTGCGGCTGCTGAATATTGCGTGATGGAGTACCTTTCCTCTCCAGTTTGGATCGGAAGGTTGGAGTGTGAGATTAGGGCTGATGGGAAGAGAATGGTACACCCTGGTGGGAAGCGAATGATCAAGCCTAGGTTCCAGAGCACCAGCTCACCACCCTTGGAAGAATCAAATGGTCCCGCGTTGGTGACGGCACAACATCCTGAAGCCGTATTGCGAAAGTCGACGTGGATATCTGTGACAGTCTGAGGGCCAAAATTCACTGTGGTGCCAGCAAAGACGCTCTTAGGGAAGTTTCGGCGGAGTTGGGGATCCCATCGGTGAAGATCTGCAGAATTTTTGGCGTAGTCTGCATACATGGCTGGGCAGAAACGTTTATATGCGCTGTTGGCCATGCCGGAAAGGCGTTTGATTGATTTATTAGCGAGTATGCCTTGGAGTACTGCCAAGTGGCGAGAGCTGTGTTTCGTGTTGGCAGGTATCATCTAAGCCAGAATGAGCAGGCGGATCCGGGAAGGTGAAGCGAGTACTCACATGTCCCCCGCCATGAGAATAACCGATGGCCTCCGCATGGAACTTCCCTCGTCGGTGCTTCCTCTGCTCCGCCTTGAACTTGCAATTCTTCCGACCTTTGGCAATGACGCGCGCTGCCTCTTGGTGCACTTCATGCCAATTGGAGTCTCGAGGGTGGCCGATGAGATTGATGACGCCTCGACGCTTCCTATCACAAATAACAACGTTGTGCCTAAAACAGGGTTAGTTTGATATCAAAGAAACGGTTGTGAGGGGCTTACCGGCCGTTCCAATCAAGATATCTCATCCAGGGTAAAGCTAGGACTTGAGCATGTGTACAGCCTCGGAACTCTTCGAAACCGGCGTTTCGGACGCCCTGCCATCCTGTAGACGCGACAGGAAACGCGCTAGCATCAAAATCCAACTCCAAAACTTTAGATTCTTCGCAGCGACGGTCTGCCACGGCTTTACTGTAAGGTTCCCTGCCCGTGGCTTGCGTTCTTTTAACCAAACGGCGCCGTTTCTGGTACATTTTCTTCTTAGCCTTTCGCTCAGCGGCTTTGTCAGGATCAGCCGGGGCGCGACGCTTGCGCTTGCGCTTAGCATGCCTATTGAAAGATAAGGGCAAAGTATTTTTATTCGAAAATTGGAGGGGATGAACAGTTTCTTCGTCGCTAAGCGCGGTGAGTTCAGATTCTGCCTCAGAGAGCAGATGTACGGGCTGTTCTTCATCGTCACTGAGGTCTGTGAGATCGGAAGTGAAACCTAAATTGAAGGGTTGGCGGAATTCCTCGTCTAAGGCATCGTCCGCGTCTGAGTCTTCCTCATCATCGCGCTCGGTTTCCGAGGCCTCCTCATCCGAAAGACACGCGTTTGATTCGTCCTGATGATACAGTTGAAACAGATCTTCAAGGTCGAAATCGATGAGGACGGAATCGTGAGATTTGAGGGTGAAACGTTGGCCAGGGGAGGTATCTGAAAAAATCGTTCAGCCGAGGGAAGAGCTGGAAAGAGAAAAAGAACAAGTTCGCCTTGGAGATGTGCCGTAGGACTGGCTTTTGCTGGCTATCTTCACTGCCAGAGGCGGCAACAAATCCAAGCCAGCGCGAACCATTCCTTGGGAACTAGCCTCCTCAACGTGACTTGCGCGATTCGGTAAATGAAATGAGCTAGAAAGAGCATACCTGACATGATAGAAGAGATGTTGACGCAAGATATAAAGAGGCGTGGCTGGTAATGGTGCAGAATCAACAAGAGTATACTCACGTGCTTAGAGCGTGACGCGGGTTTCGCGCCGCTGCGTACGTTGTTGACTGAATGAATGAATCATTACGTTCTATTCATCACCAACCTTCTTTTTGATAGGCAGTAGAAGCCATGTTCAATGGCAAATTTAGGAGCTTCAACTTGGACAGCATACGTGCCCCTCCTCGCGCGCCTGTATCATTCGAATCTCTTTCAGAAGATCACAGAAGGACAAAAGCAAAGGTCTGGGATGCGAAGGTTCCTTTGGCGGTGAAGAAGAAGCAGCGTATAGGTATTCAGCGCCAAGAGTTGTCCGCGTACTCAGAAATACTGGAATCGGCTTTATCGAACTTTGGGCCTGAGGGATTCGTTATGGTCTCGGATTCTTGCCTGTTGGATAATGTTGAGGGTTTAATTGCTGCTGCTGCTTCTCGAACTCAACGTCGTTATACTACCTCAGTGAGTTTCTTTAATTTTCTGGAAAAATGTTGGGTAAATTATATATAACGTGTAGGATCAACCTCTTCTGGAATGGCGACCTTTTGCAGATGAATATTTGGCGGAATTTATGAGGAATGAGGGCAGAGGTGATTCTAACGTTGAAACCTGCTATCATTGCCGGATCGTGGATAAGCCCGAGCGCAAGCCTTTATTCCGCTGCTCCGAGTGCTTTTCTGAAGATTTGGTATGCCAGGAGTGCTGTAGAGAACTGCATATGGATCGCCCGCTAGACATTGTAGAGGTGATTTTTTCGCGTGCGCTCCAAGATTCTATTTTTCTGACCAAGCTTACTACATAGAAGTGGAATGGAATTTTTTTCGAACGCATCCCTTTGAAAGCGATAGGGGTTATCATACAGCTGGGGCACAACGCTGGAAGTAATTGTGCTAACCCGCGTTGGTGTGAGGACTTCACGGTAATCCACACCAACGGGATACATTCCGTGAGGTTGGGCTACTGCGATTGCTCGAATTCACTTTTGGCTGGGGAATGGCGGCAACAATTGATGCGCCGTCGATGGTTTCCTGCCACACACTTGGATCCTCGAACTGCGGCAACTTACCAAGTCCTCAAGACGTTTCATGTTATGACCTTGCAAGGCAAAGTTACGACGTATGATTTCTATGCGGGATTGGAGAAGCTCACGGATAATACGGGGGTAGGATCAATGAAAGTATGGTGCATTTAACTCGCCGATGCCAACTCTTCTAACAAAACGTGACTATAGGATCGTTATAAGGCCTTCGCAAGGATGATGAGGGAGTGGCGACATCTGAAAATGGCCAAACGCGCAGGCAGGGGAAACGACGCTGTCCGTACTTTGGCCGAGACTTATGTAGGGGAATTGGCTATTGCGTGTATTGCATGCCCTCGTCCAGGAGTTAATATACCGGACAACTGGAAGGAAGCTCCCAAGAGCAAAAGGTACGTGCTTTATCTTATTCTCTATGAGTACGTGAGAGGTTACTGTAATTGCTAGGTACCTATATTGGATCTATTTTGCAATCGACGCCTGCTTCCGGCTGAAGAGGCGTTTAGTTTCTTCTGAAGCCCGGGATCCCGATCTCGACTCAGGAATGTCATACTTTACGGAGGATGCGCCCTTTAGGAATTTTTTACTTACGGTAACAGATCAGCGAGAGGTATGTTATTCGCCTGCAAATTATATTCCGCTCATATATGTCGCAGATGTCCACTTGTACGGGTCTGGCAGCACTGGATCATGCAAATACAAAGTACTCCCGTGGGTATGCGACAACAGGAGTCGGTCTGGGAGTATGTGCACGGCACGAGTTTGTGCAGAAAAACGGTGTGGTGGATCTACAGAAGGGTGAGAGGTGAGTACTGGTGTGTTCGCCTTGGCCTCAACGCTGTGCTAATCCGCTGAGTTTTTAGATATGCAAATATGGACTATGCTTATGCATCTCTACTCCGACACCACGATTCGAGTCTGACCAAAGTTACATCCTACGATATTGTTTGTCAATGGTACAAAAACCTGGTTGCACACGTCAAGGCGCTCCCCTCTCTTATTCGACGCGATCTTTCACAGGAGGACGTTCTATTTGTAATTCCCAAACTTCATATACACAGCCATCAACTTTTTTGCCAACTGCGATTTTCTCTGAATTGGCTTTGGGGAGCGGGTCGGACGGATGGCGAAGGGGTGGAGCGCGGGTGGGCTCATCTAGGTCCTATCGCCACTAGTACACGGGATATGGGTCCGGGTTCACGCCATGGCACCATGAACGATCATTTTGGGAGTTGGAACTGGATGAAGCTGACTGGTCTTGGTACGTCTTTTTTGAGTATGACAAAATCCTTATTGTAACTTCTATTTACGAAAGGTACATTATTGCAAAAGCGTCTCAAGAACGCGCTAGAAGAGTGCAAGTTCTATAAACAGGAGTTAGGAGCGGACGCAATAAAGTGGGGTGAGGATATAAAGAGGTGGGAGGAGGATCAAGAGAAGCCAGTGTCTCAAAGAGCTGGTGTGGCGAACCCATATGAGATGCCCAAAGCTGGTAAGAAGTTTTGATTGTTCTCATTAGTTTTGTTTTAAATGTTCTCTTAGGTATGTCGGAGAGCAAGGTCCGTTTGCTCTTGACGGAGGAGGAGGCTCGTCAGGCGGCTGCGGGCGAGGTTGAGGTGTCAGATGTTAGCCCAACGGCATTCATAAGCCAGCTGTTGGAGTTGGGAGAGCAACAGTACGTTTGATCCAAACCGTGTTATAAATTTACGGTGCGTTGAAAAACTTTTCACTAGGCGTTTGCTCCGTTTGGATATAGCTGCCAAGAAGTTCGAAACGGCAGCCCAGAAGACGGTCTTGGTCGAACACCGCACAAAGATTGTGCGAGCCATTGGCAAAATGCGCTCACAGCAGGCAATTTACATGCCAGGAGCATTGCAGTATTTGGCGAAAAGCGTGAAGCCAGATAGTCCCGAGCCGGAACACGCTGAGAATACGCCAATCATCTTCCCTTCAACTCTTCCTTCAAATTTGCGCGAGTCAGGATGCCGGAAAGGTCTCGTTGAAATCGAACGCCAGCTACGTGAGGCTCAGCTGCGTGGATCTCTCAACAGCCTCCGAACCCACCTTCACATGAAATCTAGATTGATAACGTATCGCGGGAGTGCTGTTCGAGGGCAGGGAATGCTGACAAAGTCCAAGGGGCTTATGGAACGCAATCAGAAGCAGATCGAGGCGGATGCTGGAAAGTATCGGGAGGCCTGGGAGTCCATGTCGAGGTTGTGTGGGGATGATGGGCCGGGGTGGAAGAAATTAGGGGATCACGACGTTCGAATGATGAACGGTGGAGAGGATAAAGCCCTGGGGCACGAACGAAAGCGGTTGGGAAGGAACAAGAGGAACAAGAAGCAGAAGTATGGGGCAGTCGTGCTAGAGGAAGAGGAGGAGAAGGAGGACGAGGACGAGGAAGAGGAGGGGGTCAAGGCCAATCAGCGGAAGAAGCTCGAGAAAGCCCGTCGAGCTGTAGGAGAAGGTACTAGGGAAACATCTTGGATATGGATGGAAGGTGGTACGGGCCAGGTCGTGGATGCGAAGGTGTTAGAGGACATAGTCCGGGTTGAATGGAGTAAAACGCATGCACGAAGCGAGCGTTGGCAGGAGGAGACAGATCTACTGCAGGAGGAGATGAGGCGCTGTATTCAATCGTTGAGGTACAACGCTAAACAGTGGATTGGTCGGATGTTGTATGAGGGTCCGCTGGCAGAGGGAAGAGATGCGGCGCATATGGAAGGCGTAGCAGCGTATGCGGCATCTCAGGCGGCGGTTTACAGAGGGATTGCCACGGAGTTCGAGAGGATTTGGGCTAATTCGGGTCAGGCCGCAGTTGTTCCAGAGGTAGGGAATGATGATGGACTGGACAGCGCTTCGGATGGCGAGGATGAAGACGATTTGGAAATGGAAGAAATTGACGTAGTGCCCGATATTCCCGAGGATGACTAGTTCCTCTTTTGTACATAGCAATTTGATGGAGTAATGGACAAAATATTATATTATCGCAAAAATATTCCATATTATTGATGGGAACTACTTAACAGAGGCTTAAATCGGAATATCAGGACCTTAGGGTTGTGAAATCATATCTAATTCCATATCAGGCAATGTAGATAAGGGCCAGGACCGTTTACGGGTAGCAGTGGGCGGCCAGAGGTAGAAATAGTGGCTCAGAGACCGGAGCTGTCAAACCCAATTGCTTATCACGAATTAACGCATTAGTTCAATTGGACTGTTGTCATGATCTAATGCATTAGACCCACGACTACAGGTGATCACTCTACCAAGCAGCTCAATAAGGGATTACTCCCGACTTGAAAAGAAAGCTATTAAGTTCTTCCTTGATGATGAAGAACGCTTGTACCGACGTAATCCAGAAGTGGAAGGACAACACTTGTTGTTTGTGCCTAAAACCCGCCGAATGTTCATGATGCATAGTGCTCACGATCACCTTGGACACAAGGGCATGTTTGCAACTAAAGAATTGATCAGGAAGCGTTTCTGGTGGCCAGATCTCGATGGAGATGTTAACTGGTTTGTTAAAACTTGCTTAGCTTGCCAACATCGCAGGTTGGAGTGGATAAAAATACCACCCACTTTAACCCACACTCCTTCATTGTTTCAAAAGATTCATGTAGACACTTTCCACTTGTCGACACCGAGTAAGGGGTGCAAATACATTGTACACGGTTGGTGCGCGCTTTCTTCTTGGTCCGAGGCAAGAGCTCTGAAAGTAGAGAATGCCCAAACTTTGGGAGAATGGTTTTTCGACGACATTATTTGTCAATGGGGGTGTCCCGAGGAGGTCGTTACTGATAATGCTCCTCAGATGAAGAACATGTTGGAATGGCTTGAAAAGAAATATGGAATCCGGGGTGTGCGCATCTCTCCATATAATTCGCAGGGAAATGGAAAGATCGAACGCGCCCACTTTGACATTAGGCAATCTTTGGTCAAAGCTACCGCGAACGACTTATCCAAGTGGTTCTGGTTCTTGAAACCAGTATTGTTTGCTGATAGAGCAACGACACGTAGAGGTTTTGGCTGTTCACCTTATTTTATGGTAACAGGCGCGGAACCTCTGCCACCTCTCAATATAGTTGAATCCACCTGGTTAGTGAAAATACCAGAAAGAATCTTGACGGATGAGGAACTCGTGGGTTACCGAGCTAAAGCTCTAGCCAAACATCGAGTTCATATCCGTGATATGATCTCTCGTGTGGATGAAAACAAACGCCGAGAACTCAGGCGTTTCGAGAAGGAATATAGTCATACCATAAAGGAGTACGATTTTAAACCTGGCCAGCTAGTTCAAGTAAGGAACACTATGATTGAGAAGTCTCTTAATCGTAAACTGCAGCCGAGGTATAAAGGACCACTCGTGGTGATTCGTTGAACGCGCGGAGGATCTTATATCCTCGCCGAGATGAATGGAGCAGTCCTAAAAGAGAAAGTAGGCGCCTTCACGGTGCTACCACATCATGCTCGATACGAACCTATTGAACTCCCGCGGAACATTCATGACCTTATTGACCTCACACCGAGGCAACTGGACCACATGATGGAAAGCGAGGAAGTGGGTAGAGATTTGGCATTCGACGCTATTCCTAACTTAAAGGAGCCCGTGGACGATGAGTATGATCTTGACATCAATGACTTAAGTGAAGATTTTGTAGAACGAGATTCTGACCAGTCAGAAGATGAGGATGAGGAAGCAAGTCATGATGCTCCGAGGAAGACAAGGTCTTATACTAAAAATCAGACCGAGTTAACCGCGAATGAGTCTCGAAAGACCCGCTCACATTCGAAAAGATCTACATAAGCAGATCAGGGGATACGGGCGTTGCAACAGAGTTGGCGAAGAAAGACTTCATCGACTCCTCGGTTGAAACACGTTACATGATCTATATAAAGTAGAGACATACAAAAACCCGTAAACGATGGGGAAAAGAAGTGTTAAAGGCTAATGAGACCCGAGACACGACAAAACCATTGAAAACAACGCGGCGTCCTAAAAACGAAAGTCCAAATAACCGTAGAATATACCATGTTCTGCGTAAACAATCCAATCGAGACTTGGGGACGAAAAGAAACCCTAAATTCATCAGCGACTTGTCAAAGAAAGACTTCATTGACTCCTCGCTGACGAATTCCCTAATTTCCATCTGTTTCCATTGCGTCAGCCGGCTGAACCGAGCTCTTGATGAACTCGGGCAGTCTATCCAAATCAATCTGAGGAAGGGGGTAACCCTTCTTCATCATAGATTCGTGTTGACCTGTGAAGAGCCGGAGAGAATGTTCGGCTTCATCGCGGAAATGCTTGGCCATGCCGCGATAATAGACGAAGTCGAGGCGGTAGCGATTAAGCAAACCGTATTGAATGTCCTCGACAGAAGGATCGAGCTCGGGATAGCCCTCAAGGGAATTGAGAGCTTGGTTTAAGCGTTCGTCCTGAACCTCGGCCAAATCGGCTGTAAAACGAGAAAGTTTCAGTCAGTAAACGGATTCGAGATGAAGTTAAAACGAACAAAGTTAAAAGAAAAGCAGAACGGGAATGCGCCTTAATGCGACTCGCAAGACCAGTTGTAAAGATCGGAGTCGTAGCCGCTTTCATCATGATCGCGATGAAGGTCGTATTGCTGACCGCGGACGACCGTGGAATTGAAGTGTGATGCGATCTCGGCGAGCAGAACCTCGTCTTCCGGAGAAAGCTGCTGGTACATGGGTCCTACTGACGACAGTGGCAGACGGGACTGTGAACCCAAGAGAGAAGTCAACTTCTCGATGAGCAGTGGGGGACGATGAATTTGAAGGGAGGACGTGTTTGCAGAAGTGCAAAGGCAGCTTCCCCCCCGAAAAATAGTCTGCCGTGTCGATATAAGCAAGGAAATCTGCCTAGGATCAAAAATATCCACAACCTTTTGAGGGTCAGACCAGTCGATATACGCTTCACGAGCAAACCTCCATTCCTGAAAATTTGGCCACGATTCTTCATTAGCAGACAAGGCCTCGGCCATTCGCTGGGAAAACTCGTCGGGCTGAAAGTTGGATGGCTGAACGGGACGAAGCTCGGGATGATGAAGAACAGGTTTGACTGAAGGACGGACCTCGTCGAGCAAGGCAGGGCTCGCGAAGGGATAGGAACTACGAGAATTGTAGTACTTCCAAGTCGCAGGGTCATAAAAGACCTCGACGTGATCTGGACGATGGATTGTTGGATAGAACTGATGAGTAACCGACGAAGGACTGTTTGGGACTGGTGAATCCGCGGGGACTTTGATAGAAACCGTAGGAGGAACTGGTCGACTGTCTCGAGGAAAAATACCTCGACGCCAGTCTTCATGTACATCATGGAAATCATGAGTACCTCGGACCAGAGCAGCTTCGCGGAAACTAGCATTTTCTAAAGGAGAATATCGAACCGCGATGGGAACGTATCGCGATTCAGGACAGTCACGACGGCAGGGACAAAATTGCGCAGGGTTAGCAAAAGCTTCCTGGGGCGGAAAATTGACAAGCTGTTCGGGACTAGAATTCCGGGAAAGACTGAATACTAGTTGGTCCCGAGATGGAAAGTCGCCTTGGAAGATACGATCCCAGAAATAATCATACGCGGTATGAGTATCCCAAGTTCGAAGAACGCGCTCCTCCTGTGGAATGCCTGGGTCTGGCAATAATGGCCTCCCACTCCAGTCCAGGACCCGCGAGTATCGAGGAACAACAGGGACCTACGAAAGAAAGGGTACTGGTGAGCCTCGAACAAAAATGGGAAAAGGTAGAGTTACCTTAGGAAAGCCACAAGCGAGTTCGACCAAAGGATTGTTCTCGTAGCGGGCACGGACTTGTTCAAGGGATTCCGAGGTGTACTTGTACACCTCGCCGTGAACGTGCCAAGGGACTCCCGAGAAGGAATAAGTCGCGGGGACCAACTCTAGGGTTTGAGCAGTAGGTTGGCTTGGATAACCGACCAGCTCATTGCGAACCCAAGAGTAGTCGAGGAAAGACTCCGTCGACTCGCCAGAACGACAGTTACAACGGTCAGACTGAGGAAAATTATTCTCGAGACTAGCACGAAGTTCCTGAATTCGTTGAAGGCGTTGTGGAAATGGAAAGTCTGTATACCCGGCATCGCAAAGGTCACCGTAAGAAAGAAATTGGTCCGTGACTTCGTGAAAGTTGCTAGTCCTGTACCAAAGACACTGCACAGATGCTTCGTCACAGAAGGGACAGAATTCATGTGAAGGAATCCAATCCGAAGGATAAGATAAGTCGATGGCAGGAATCGGAGAGAAGGGAAGTTCTCGATCCAAGAAGCGATTGTGCGAGGCACGATCGAGGGAGGAGATGTACCACTTCGAAAGCCACTGGACGGTGAAGGAAAAATTTCCGGTAAAGGCAAGAAACTGGGTAAAGGAGCCTCGGTAGCCGTAAAACACGAAAAGTTGCTCGTAAGCAATAACTTCGTATGGGACCTCGGCTCCCCCACCAGCGAAGTATCCTATGGTCTCGGGAATTTCACAATCCCAAGGAATAGGATCCCAAGGACCAATCGTCCGAGGAGCAACGTCCTCGATCGCAGGAGCATTCCCGGTCTGGACAATTGCCTCGATAAAAGAATGAAAAATGTTCTTACCTGATGTCTCGGGCCTACGAAAGTTGGACGCATCGTCGTTAAGACGAGTACGTTTGCCCTTCCGAGCCTCGACTCCAGCTGTACCCTAATGAAACATAATAAAACCCTTCAGTC